>JAPZEB010000011.1:6164471-6176072 GCA_029783705.1 Chaetodon striatus | reverse complement strand
GACCTCTCCACCTACAGGGTAAGCTTTTGATTGTACTAAATAAATACCGCCACCATTCACCATTGATATTGTTCCCAGTAGTTATAGAGATGCCTTGAGATTGAAAGATTGCTTTAGCTGTGTTGATATTTTTTTTTATTTATTTAACCTTACAGTCAGACAAGACAGGACAAAAATACAGAATAAAAATGTACAGCTCTAAAACAAGCAATGCAATACAGAAAATAAGATTACAAAGAGAGAAGACTACAAAGAAAAGCCAAAAAGTATGGTATTGTGTACTAGAAGTCAACCATAAAAATGCAAAAAACTGCAACTACACATGAATACAAAGACCAGCTACAACACACTGTGACGTTGGCATATAGAAAACTGTGTACAAAAATCCTGCAACAGTGTTTTGAAATGACTGAGAGGAACCAAAAAATGCAACTTCTGCAGAAAATTCCACATATGAGGAGCTGCATACATTAATGCTCGCTGACCAAACTCTCTACGTACCCTCGGTACAGACAATAAAAACATGTTCTGAGAACGGACAGCATAGCCATTTTCAATTTTGTGCTTAATGTACACACATACGGAAGTATAGCTTTGTAAACAAGAGGATGCCAATGAAAAAGTCTGAAATTGTAAAGAGAGCCAGCCAACCCGAGCGTACAGAACACACCGATCACTTAGTAGCTTACAGTTGGTAATAAATAAAGTCCAGAGCATGCAAACACTGCGTGTAATAATGATGTTTTATTCATTTTTGCTCATTAAACAAAGAAGAATTTCCCTGTAATCACTTGTTTTTATGAGTTAAGTGGCTACATGTACCTTCTACCACGACTATAAGTTATGGTGTTAGCTCATGTAAAATTAAGCAAATGGCTCCACCTACCGAAGCGCTTGGATCTATTGTTTAAATATACATTTTGTGACATGTCACAGATGGTGACTTAAGTAGTACAAAACAGGAATCTGATTTACAGTCTTAAACATGATGCTGGTCTAATTTGTATGTATTATACGTCTGTATTGGTCATTGATTATATAGAATTTAGTAAATTAAAATTAATAAAGCTTTTATTTTTTCTTTGTAGAATCACTTTCCTGCCAGCAGCAAGGAGCGCCTGCAGGATTTGAAATCCACTGTGGATCTTCTAACCAGCATCACCTTCTTCAGGATGAAGGTAGCAACAGTTTATTGTTGCTGTATTTTTACTGTAGTTGAAGTTAAATGGTTATCACTTCATTTTTAAACGGGATTTTTCGCCATAGTTTGGCTAGGAAGTCACCATCTGATAAATTAGACCCACAGTTTTCCGTGTTTTAACTTGTTTATTCCAGATAACTTTATTATCAGGTACTCTCCAAGTGTGAATGATTGTTTGCAGTCAGTCACTGCCGATGTTGCTATCTCCATCTGGTGTTCAGGTCCAGGAGTTACAGTCTCCGCCCAGAGCCAGCCAGGTGGTGAGGGATTGTGTCAAGGCCTGCCTCAACTCTACGTACGACTACATCTTCAATAACTGCCATGAGCTGTACAGCAGACAGTACCACCCTAATGACACAGTAAGTCACATGCTAATTATCCGACTGTGGCAGCTGCATCAGTAAGTAAAAGTGCCGTGAGGCCAAGTCAGTATTAAACATCTGTCCCTCTCTTCATTTAAAGGGATAGTTTAAAGCTCTTGAAGTAGGGTTGTCTATAGTCAGTGTATTACATTAAGTAGATGGCAGTCGGGTTGTACCGTGTTTGGAGAAGCAGGCAGGAGTATCACCACAGATGCTATGCAATGTACTGCTGCTATATTAAGAGTAGTTCAGCGGCTTTATCTTCCAGTCAGAAAGCCTTTTCTGACGGGGAGCAGTTACAGCTTCAGTTCCCCATCTTTGCGCTCGTCAAAGCCACCAGACTCCATTGACAGAAACAGTAATTTAAGCTCACTGAACTCGGGAGCTGCTGGTCTACCACTGCCTGAATACAGTTAGTTTGTTTGTTTTATTTTGTGACTTTGGTGAATCAGAACTAACCCGTTTGATTTCCAAAGTCACACAATAACACTAATAAACCAAGTGATCGAGGGCGTGGTTGACCAGCAGCTCCTGTGTTCAATGAGCTTAAATCACTGTTTTACCTAATGGAGTCTGGCTTGGAAATGAGCAATACAACTGCTTCAGTTTCCCATCAGATATCGCTGACAGACAGCATGGTAAAGCGGTGATAATACTCTAAATATAGCCTATACTTAATCTGATATTGGCTTTTGGGGACAATAACGTGTATGAACTGCTGTATGAACTGCCTTGAGCCTGACTGCCTGTCAATACAGTGACTACATGTCTACTAAAGCAGACAAATCGATAATACTGATTGTGTTCAAGTCTCTGTTTAGTGACTGACTGTGTTGTGTTCTGATCTAGAACAAGGAGGAGCTCCCTTTAGAGGAGCAGGGTCCTAGCATCAAGAACTTGGACTTCTGGCCCAAACTCATCATGCTCATCGTCTCCATCATTGAAGAGGACAGGAACTCCTACACACCTGTGCTCAACCAGTTAGTAATCGACATCTGCTCTCTTTATCTTTACTGCTTTTAAAATGGCAGGAAATATACAGACGACTACATCGTTGAATTGTCACCTCTCTCTCTCTTAGATTCCCTCAAGAACTGAACGTAGGGAAGGTGTCAGCAGAGGTCATGTGGACATTGTTCGCTCAAGACATGAAGTACGCTATGGAAGGTATGTCACCAAGTTACATATGTGTTTCCATAGTTTCCTGTGTAGCAATACTATAGATCCATTATGGTATTATTGGGTATTTTTTGACTGCATGAAGTGAAGGGAAAACCTAAAGGATCAGAGGGTTAGAGCAACTCAAAGAGAAGCTCTGATCAAACTGGAAATGGCAAGAAGAGAAGAGAAATTCTGGGGTAGAAACGACACAGTGGCATGGAAGAAGTGAAAGAGCGAATTAATAACTGTGCAGAGTTTGAAAGCTGCTTATGTCTCCCAGGAGCCTCTCTGTGATTTTTCTCTGCTGTACTGTACTGTACAGCACCACCAGTCCTCCAGAGGCAGTCAGCTCTTATCCCAGCCCCGGTCCTCAAGATGAGTCCCCTGCAGAGACTATCACTGTGAAATATCTGTTTCACATGATACACTACAGAAGTGGCAGCCCCTCCATTTTCAATCTGCATTAATATAAGAAGAGATAGAAAATATGTTCAGAGATGGAGTCCTGAGAGATTTTGCTGCAGAAGCACGAGCAAAGCATACTTCAGATTTAAGAGCAGTAGTAGTTTTTAGTAGGTCACTAGAAAGATACTCAAGTGCCTGGTTAGATTTAAGCTGTTCATTAGACTTGTGCAAAATTCTTCCACTTACTTTCTACGAGAGAATCTTTAGCTGATATGAGCACATTCGAAGTTTAGCAACAGCAGGCAAAGTCATGTTTAAGTACATGGTGTCACTGCAGTCATTGCAACTGAAGCTTGAAAGTTTGAGCAAACAAATAAAGCGCTGACTTTTAGAATAATTTCAAAGAGTAGTGTCACTGTCAAGTCAAAAATCTGTGGGTGAATACAGAAAATGGGATGAGTGTGTGTGTCTTTGTTTGAATATAGAACCATCAGAGGACAATTTTCCAGAGAAAATATTTCATTGTAAGGGGATATTTTAGAATTATGCCTTGACGTTATAGTAAGGATTTGAATTTGGAATAACTTCAGCATAAATACTGCTTTAGGTCAAGTTAGAGATGACTTTGTTTTAGGGTGAAAGGATAGGTTCACATTGTTTTTCCAAATCTGTCAGAAAATAACTGTAACATGCTCATATGTTCATTAAAAGCACTGTTGTTTGCTTTTACCGGCCGTCAACGATCCTCTCTGAAAGCAATTATACTTGAAGTGACTTGGGACAAAATCCACAGTCTTCACTCTGTGTCAAAATATCAAAAAAACAAATAAATAAATTAAGCAGAACCTATCATGTGGCTTAAGCAGTCCGTGTTAGACAAAGCCAAAGGATCTCATTCGGCCCTATGAATGACTATACTAAAGAGATGATCGTACCTATGATATTCTTGTCCACCAGTTTCATCAGCTGTCTATGTTCTGTCATGATACTCCATGGTCACAACAGCTAACGCTACAACTGTAATGCAACAATATACTGACATTAATATGTGTTTCATTGAATAGTGTTTTCAAACTGTCCAGATTGAGCTGACAGGAGGAGCCAGCAACAGACATAGCAAAGTTAGCGGAGGGATGTCCAACGACGGTCACGTTTTCAAAATAAGGTGTTATAAAATACATACAATGTTATGGAAACACTATCAATTGGACTATAATCAGAAGAAGTGTAAAATTAATTAATGGTGTCCCCTGTAAATTAAAAAGTAAATATCACTAACTTGTCTTTATTCTTTGATATTTAGGTTGCTGGAAATATAAATTAAAAAGATTATTCTTGATGTTGAGGATATGTCTGAGAACAGACACAAAACTAAAAAGTATTTTTACTGAATCAGTGTTTAGCGATATCCCAAAGTACAAGTCCCACATGTCTACCTTGAAAATCTGAAATCTGAGGTGCCATTAAAAAAAAAAAAAGTTGCTCCAAAATTCCTGACTTTAATTGAGATATTTGTGTTCAGGACATTTCATACTACACCCATCTCCTTGTCATCAAATTGGGCTGTCTGTGGCCCCGAACTAAAATTAGTTTGACACCCCTGCTCTAAAGTTAATATTTGTTGTACAAAATTTCCTCTTTGTTTTTCCACAGATTCTGTTTCCTCGCTGAGTTATAGTGGAGGGTTAATAACAAAAACCGGGAATTATGCTCCAAAAACACTGAAACTTTAAGAGATGATAACTTGATTTGTGTAGCACAGGCTACAGAAACCTCGTGTGTACTTTGGCTGAAATTTAGGGATTTACTTTAATGCACATAAGAGCATGTAAATATGGTTTTAAGATATACTTCAATAAAATGTGAACCTATTCTGTAGTCTTAAAATTAGGATTATGTTGGGTGGGAAAGACAGATTAAAGTTGCCCAAGCTTATTACAATGCTCACAGGCTCTCCCTCTCTTTGCATATGCAGAGCACGAGAAGCACAGACTGTGTAAGAGCACCGACTACATGAACCTGCACTTCAAGGTCAAGTGGCTCAACAACGAATATGTCAAGGAGCTGCCAAACTTTAAGGGCGTCGTTCCCGACTACCCATCGTAAGTGCTTTGAATTACTCAGTTTTAGGCACGGCGAAAAATAAAATTTATTTTTTTTCTTTTTAAACTTCTTTGTGATTATCAAATTGATTGGTCCTTAATGTTGGTGTTGGTTAAAACTCTGGATGTCTTTGTTTTCCTTTGCAGATGGTTCCTACAATTTGTGCTACAGTGGTTGGATGAAAACGAGGACGTATCTATGGAGTTTATGCATGGAGCCCTAGAGAGGGACAAAAAGGACGGAGTAAGAAAATTAGAATGGACCTTTGATATGTTTTAACTCCGCTAAGGAGATAAGAGATTTTTTTTTCTCTAATACATCTTGTTAATGTGTTGTTTGTGTTTATCCCTTGTTATTGTACACTGTCTCAGTTCCAGCAGACATCTGAGCATGCTCTGTTCTCCTGCTCTGTGGTGGACATCTTCACCCAGCTCAACCAGAGCTTTGAGATCATCAAGAAACTGGAATGTCCTGACCCCAACGTCATGGCCCAGTACAGTCGCCGCTTCTCCAAGGTAAACGTACTCTTCAGACAACTTCTCTTTTGTTCTTTTGTGTTTCCTCGATAAAAAGATATGTAGAATTGGACATAAAACTCCACTCCTGGGGGGACGAGGGACAGCAAAATTTCATGTTTTGGGATTTGCTTGCTGCATGGCAGAGAATACATTACAGGACATTTGGGAATGTTTCCAAAACTCTTTTGGACATACTCCCTGAGAGTGTAATATAGTCCCCTCTGGGAAAGGTTTTATGAGGAATAAGTAATTGGATTTTAAACAGTTTTTAAATTGTTTCAAATGTTGCTCCATGCAGCTTTAATGTATTTCTCCCTCTTTGTCTTCACAGACTATTGCCAAAGTTCTTCTGCAGTACAGTGCCATTCTGACCAAGAGTTTTCCCTCTTACATTGACAAGGAGAAGATTGTAAGTTCTCAACACCTTATATAAATCTAATAAAATAGCTGCTTGGCAACCAGACTAGACGTCTAATTGAGACAGGCCTTTATTTATCAAAATGTGTAGCTACTCCAGGCTAGTAAAAGAGACTGGGCGTTTAATTGGGTTGAGGCTTCTAATAGAAGTTTTACGGTATTCAAGTGAATAAAAACTTAATCTTTTACACAGTAGTGATTGCTGTCACTTGTAGATACTGAAGAGTTCCTGCTACATGTTTGTAATCTATCTGTCTTCTGTGTCTCCCTCTTCCTGTGTCCCCTGGTAGCCGTGTGTCCTGATGAACAATGTGCAGCAGTTAAGAATCCAGCTGGAGAAGATGTTCGAGTCGATGGGTGCCAAACAGGTAAGTCAGAAGATAAAGGTGTGGATGTTGTGCTGTGGAGTCATACTGGATGGAGGGCAGTACCATCATGACACTGTTTGCCTTAATGGCAAAACAAAACAAAAGATGACTAACTCACATTTCTTACTCGAGCACGACAACCATATATTCTTGGGGTGGTTACTTGTACAACAGTTGTATTTGTGTCTCTTGTGCATCAGATTGCAACAGAGGAAGCGCGGGTATGTACAGTAGAGGTAGCTGAGGACAAATGAAGCAGATACTTGGTAGAGGTTAACAGGGCCATAGTTGAAGTTGTGTCTGATGTAATGCTGTCAGTGGAAGCATAGATCCATACTGAGAGAGATTAGACCCCATACTGCCCCATAGGCTAGAGCATAATGAGACTTACAGTAATTAAATCATGTCCTCTATTAGTGTCCTTAGTGTAGCTACAGTTAGGACATCCAGTGGCTTGTCTGTCAGTTATGACCTCCCCCTGCTTTGAAGCCCTAGCATGCCTTTACATTTAGTGTTTTATCGTATTAATTGTAGGCGTAGTTTATTATTTTTAATGGTTTTGTGATTGTAGCTATTTGACAATGTAGCTAAAGTTTCAACCAGTGTGTTCACTTTACAATTAAAGCAAAATGAACTGGTGGAAGAGGAGGAGGAGGAGGAGGAGGAGGCGGGAGAGGAGGAGGTATGTTCCCATCATGGTCTGAGCAGGGCTGATACAGGCAGATATTTGTCCATATTAAAGCACATCTTTCATTGTTTAATCAGTTTAATGGTGCACGCGCGGGCATGTAGTGTATTGATTATTTCCCTCTTCCTCTGGCTTGAACAGCAGGTCGTAACTGAGGATGAGAAAGCAAAGGCTCCGGTGGGTACTGTGGATGGAAGCAGATTAGAGTCAGTAATAGACACCAGTAGATTCCCTCTTTAGTAGTTACAGTAGTCTACCTGTTGTAGTCTAGTAGCTTTGCTGACACTGATAGGAGTGTCATTAGTTGTGCACGTGTTTGGTCATAAACTTTATTGGACAAAGTAAGATTACAGTTAATCCTAAGGGAGACATGAATGTTGACCGGAATTCATGTCAGTCTGGTGTAAATGTTCGAAAGGGTTGGTAAAGTTTCTCCCATAAAGTCTGTTTTTATACATCACAAGTTTTGAAGTAGCGTACGCCTCTTTCAGGCCTCGTTTTGTGCGTATGCAGTGTTTATGAGCGAGACCCCAGGCTCTCACTGTCTTTTTATGGAAGGTGTCAGTCCGTTGGTTTTATTACTTTACAATAGGAGACACAGTTAGATGCCAGATGTTGAGGGCAACAATCACAAAATGTAGGAAATCACTCAGTGAAGTAGAATTTCATGGTGGAAATTTCCTTTAATTTCTAACTGTACATACAACAATAATTTTATTTTCGTTCACCATTTGTATTTCTGAACCTGGTTGATTTGAACCTTATATTTTGGAGGTTCATGGATTTGTTGCATGTCCTCTACTGTTGTAACCTGTCAGATGATTTACGATGCATCTTGTCATGATGTGGTGGAGTTTGAAAGATGATATATGTGAGCTCCTCTGAGAGATTAAGTGAGTGGACTGTTAACATAGAGGGAAATCATGAGATACTGCACTTTTTCTTGGGTAATTCTCTGTGGGATCTAAGGTTAAAATGCAGTTTCTACCATCAAAATGTGGTCTTGTAGCTTTCTTGTCCATTTAAACGCATCTGTTTAAGGAAATAAACATTATTTTCATTATTAATAATCCATAGTTGACAGGAATTAAATATATGTCTTTATCGCCTGGTGTCTGTCTGTCCAAGTACTATTAAAATTTACAGTAAACTCTATCTGATAGATTAGGTAGTTCAACCACTCAAAATCACATGAAATCCACAACAGTCGAAATCAGAGATGGCAGCTACTGAGACATGCTAAGCTAATTCCCCATAGCAGCAGTGTTTTTCCCGACTTTCTTCGATTTAACTCCTCCCAAATTTTGTCATGTGGAATTATCTACTGAATTTCCAGGATGTCATTGTAGTCCATCAAAATGGACTGTTTCCTTTTTCAAATAACCTACAGGAAAAAATGAATCTCGACATCTGGATTTAGCTTTAGCCAATGCTAACTGTGGCTATCTGACCTGATAGCTTTCGCTTGATGTGGCTCTTTGGTTGAAGCTGTGTAGTATGGTGCCTCCTGTAGGAGAAAGTGCAACAGGAAGTCTTAACTTTGATCAAATATGCAGTTATTGTCTTTGCTTTTGCAGGGGATAATTAACGAAAATATATTTTTTAGGGGGAGAGTGAAGTCACAATCATGTTTTTCCTCTCTTTTCTAGCGCAACAATAGAATGCTAGCGTGGCAGGCAAGTTCCCTGTATATGCAGACATGTTTGTTGATGCATGTCTGCATATACTCAGATGTTAAAAAGCCAAAATCATCTTAAAAGAACAAATTATGTTGGATGTGGTTGTGGTGTTTGCAGCAGTGAGACTTAATTGTGTTGTCTTTTCACTGCCACTCCTAGTTTGATGAGAGTGAGGAGGAGGAGGAGGAGGAGGAGGAGGAAGAAGTAGGGGAAGAAGGGGAGAAAAATGGGGTAGAGGTTTGTTGTCTGAAGTGGTTTTATCATTCCCAAGAGTCCAAGTCATGCTGCCCTGTTCTTCCTATTCACAGCAACATCACAGAGATACTCAGTCCTTTTGAAACGAAACATCACTGTCATGGTGGCGTTTATTGTGTGCGGTTTTTATCATGTCATCTGTGGTGATTTCCACCTCGAGTTCACCCATGGCCTTTCCTCACAACTGGTCACTCATTTCCCTTAAAACAAAGCTTAATTCAGAATTTTTTTGCTGTTCCTTTTCTTTAATTTGTTTTTTCTTTGTTGCTCTTTTTTTCTTTGCGATAGACTGACAAGGAGAAGGTGGGTGTCGATGTTACAAATATAGTATGTTTTTTTTTTATTGCGGAAATACCTGACGTATTTGTGGTGTTCTTTACATTTAAATTTCAAGAGTTAGAGGTACAACAGAACAGGATTTTTGACAGTGTTTCATTTTTATCTCTTTTTAAAACAATCTTAAAACGTTCCCACCACGCAAAGATGGATGAAGTGGTAGAACAGGTAGGTCACATGCATACTGGTATCTGCTACCACAGCACTTTGTATAATGGCCATCGATCCCCTGCAATTATTTTAATATAAATGAAAGTCAATTTGCAAATGGGGAATGACAGTTAATTGAGGTTGTCCTGTGTTACCCTCCACCCATCTGTGCTGTCGTAGCCCGAGAAAACATTCGAAGACAAGAAGGTGAGTGTAGGTGTACACACTCATGAATATTAACATCCTTATGCTTACCAAAATACTCGCAGGCAAAACAAAACACATTACAAAAAGAACACAATCCATTTCTAGCTGCCTTTTACTCCCCTGAAGCCTTCCCTTTGTGTTGTGCGGCGGAAACGTCTCCGTCTCTCCTCGCTAATGGTGCCATGCGACCCTGACAGGCCATGAATCAAAAGGCCACTGGATCATTGACTTAATGAGCCACACCGTGGTTTCATCCATATGGCTTAGCTTCCCTGCAGGCTGTGCTTATTTAGATGATGCCACAGTATACCTAGGTTAGGTATACTGGAGGTAGTCACTTCCCCACTTGTTCCCTCACCCTGTGTTTGTGAGACTTGTAAGACAATCATCTCCTGCCGTATTAAACTTTTTCTCCCAATGTGCTCACCTCAAAAGTTGGAGACTTCTGGTAAAAAGGTGGGTTTCCTCCTATATGTCTTCAATTTTAGTGATTTGTTTCTACTCTATACCAGCTATAATCATGTTGTTTGGGATGGACATGTCTCTGCTACAGGAGTATAGAATATAAACATTGCAGAACATCTGCCTATCTTATTCCTTCGGTATAAAGCTCAACAGACTGGCCGAGGAATTTTCGTTATAACATAATAGTTATTGAAGTTCTTTTTTAAATGATAAATTCTCACTGCCATTTGGAGCTTTTAGCTTTTGTGCTGAAGTCAAGCTTTCAAGTTAATTTGGGGTATTTTGGCTAAAAGCTACAAATATGAATCATGAAAGTCTTTTATGAACTGCTGCCAAAGAGTGCGATGTCCTCAGAGGCACATACTGTCTCTGCTGAAAGTAATTATGTTCTGTACATTTTCAAGTTTTTGAAGTTGAACTTTCTTTGTGTGCAACACCCTTAGTCAAATTCTAACTAACACCCTCCGTGGATTGTGTCTGCCTTCCTCTCTGCAGATGGACACTGAGGCCAGTGACTTACTGAACGACCTGCAGGTGAAGCTGAATAACGTGCTGGATGATCTCAGCCGTACATTTGGGAACAGGTAGCCTAATCCTCACCCCTAAACTGACACTGACTCACACACACGCACATACAGATGGACGTTTACAGCAAAATCAGTAACCACACAAACATTTGTGCTGACTGATTACGTTTTTGTCTCTCTAGTTTCCAGAGCCGCATCAATGATTGCATGCGCCAGATGGCGTCTCTGCTGTACCAGATCAAAGGACAGCTCAACGCCAACAACAAAAACCAGGTGGAGGCCGACTCTGACAACATGCTCCGGCCACTCATGGACTTCCTGGATGGAAAGTGAGTGCATGAATTAAGATTTTAGACCAGTGTTCTCTCCCCAACACTGTGAAGTGTTTGATCATACTCCCATGTTGTCATAGCCTGGGAACCAGACGAATCTGTGAGCTCATGTTTTATTGGCCCTGGCAGATGCACCTGGGTTCCTCTCCAGATCAAAGATATTTCCAGCGAAGAGGCATTGACTGGGCCAATCACAACCATTTATCTAGTATAGGGCGGGATTGATAGGATGACATGGTGGATGACAACTTGTGGAGTCTTTGTGTGCTCTGATTGGTTGCAGTTCAATCCAATTGTATCCAGAGGCATTTTGATCTACAGCCGTTGATAGCATCCCGTGGAAATTTAAAATAATTGGAGCGATTCCAGACTGGTTTGCATTTATGAATTGGTCCAACTATGCCAAGCTAAACTTTTAAGCCACTTT
>JAPZEB010000011.1:6122447-6134416 GCA_029783705.1 Chaetodon striatus | reverse complement strand
CTACTAGTGGGACGTGCCTGAAACACGTTCAGTGGGAGGCGCCCAGGAGGCTTCCTGATCAGATGCCAGAACCACCTCAACTGACCCCTTTTGACACAAAGAAGCAGCGGCTCCACTCTGACCTCCCTCCAGATGTCCGAGCTCTTCACCCTATCTCTAAGGCTGAGCCCAGACACCCCACAAAGGAAACTCATTTCGGCAGCTTGTATCCGCGATCTCATTTTCTCTGTCACTACCCAGAGCTCATGACCATAGGTGAATATTGGGACATAGATGGACCACTAATTCAAAACCTTTGCCTTCTGCTTCAGCTCCCTCTTCACCACGACAGTCTGGGGCAGCGCCTGCATCACCAATCCATCTCACGCTCCATTATACCCTCACTCGTGAACAAGACCACCTCAGATCTTATAATGGCATTAAAGAAAGGGCACACGTGCAAGGACACCTGGGAAATGGAGTTCACAGTAGTGGTTTCCAAGGTCCACATGTACGGGAACCTCCACAGATACAACACATGACTCAGTACAGTGATACAGGAAGTAAAGAAATGGAAATACATGAAAGTACAAAGGAGGTCATTGTAAAGGATTTAAGAAATTGCACTCAAGGTACTAGTTCTGTTAAGATGATTTAGGTGTTTTGGTTTAAGCTATAAACAGCCTTTTTAATTTCATCAGGAGATATCGTTGTGATGCTTTTTGAAGAAAAAAAATTGTGCAGTTAAAACTATAAAGATGTTGTAGATTGACATGCGTAGGCAGCTTTAAGCCTGTGCATGTGCACCAGAATCTGTATTAAGAACAAAAATGTCTGATTATTGTAAATATTTTATGACTTGAACTCTTTTCGGAAGCCTCAACCCTCCAGATTTGTTTGCATTATGTATGCAGCTGAGTGCACTTTTACTCTTTGCCTGTGGTCCGCTCTCTCTTTTCACTCACATTTCCCCTACATACATACTGTACTTTTACATCTGCAGACACACACACACACACACTCATACACACATACTGCATTCAGCCCACAACTGCAGTGTCCTCCGGGACTGCCAGCAATGACATCACCGATGGAGGGCTGTCCCAGCGTGGCACAGATCCATAAAAGCTTCTAATCTGCTTTCTGATGAACAAGGAAAGGAACAGGTTGGTGTATATCACAGTTTATAGCTTTAGGTTATAACAGCGACTAAAGAAATGTATAAGAGGAATAAAATCCCAGATATATGACTCAGAGATTATATAAATTAAATTATGTTTTAACGGCTATTCGAAGTCATACATGTTGCAGATCAGATCTCCTCACGTGCTTGGCACGATGCACCTGAATGCCAAACAGTGCAGCATAAAGGTTAAAAAATAAGTCTCCCAGCTTCCCTCTGCTCCAGTTTAACCCTTGCTCCTCCCCTCATGGCCATGCAGCACAGTCAGCAGCCTCCACAGTCGCCAGTGAAGGTCAGTGAATGACCCCACAGTAAGGAGCAGGAATGAGGACTGGTATGCTTTATAAATAGCCTGCCTGTGTGGCACACCCAAACCACCACCAGCAGCACCACCACCAGCAGGGACTTTTTCATTATGAAACAACCTCAGATCGTATTTCTGATTGGAGAGATAATTATTATTCATCACACATTTCACTATTTTCCACAATATTACCTTTCAGCCCATATCATTGAAATTCAAAGCCAGTGAGAGCAGCGATGGACCAGTGACAAGTCGGTTCAGCCACTTAAGCTATTAATAGACTGACATTTATTGTTCCAGGAATAAAACGCTGTTTGATTTAACACAGAAACTGGGATGAATCAGGGACAGAGTCAAAGCATGGTGAGCATTGATAGTGAGATGCATGCATGGCAAAGACATAATAAAGTACAAATGAACACACACACACAGACATGTACAGTGATATTATCATGTAATCCCCCTGGGTCAAAGTTCAAGTGGAAAGCTGCCGCCCGCTCCGACTGCTCAGCTTCTGTAAGAAGAGACAGCAGACCCAACTGTAAGAGAATTTCACACTTGGCGGTCCAAGTCAGACCAAAGAGTCACAGCGTGTTTCGGTCTCCCAGGCAACAATCTGCTGCTATGTGGAGCAACAGTTTGACAACTTCCTCCCAAATGAACATAAAGTTGGTATGGGACGCTTTTAATGATGTACTCACCGGCTAGAAATGTCTCCCTTGACCAGCACTTGTCATTTCAGACCCAGCCACACCCACCTGCTCTTTGATAACCCCTTTCCCTCCAGTGTCACCACCTGGCTGGCTCCTCCTACTCGCTCACCTGCTTGTCATTTCCCTGATTGCCCCCTTTGCTCCACTTCACTGGTCACTCTCCAGGTTATCTTTTGCACTATGCTGAGCATCTTATCATTGATATAATACGGACTTTAGAGCTCATATGGTGAAGTTGTCACCAAACAGTTGCTTTTACACACGTGGTAATTACAAAGCAACGTTGTTATTCATTCGGAGTCCTGTTTGTGGCCACCTGATGAATGTAAGTCCAACCCCTTTTTGCAGTTTTTACTTTGCCACATGATACATTGTTGTTATAAAAATACGAACGGTAGTTGCTTTAAAGGATAAATTTGATATTTCTTAAGGATGTTTTTGTATCTAAGTGACTAATGGGAATCACATTTATTGAAACTGGTGAAGTATTGAGCCAGAGCGCTTCAGCCAGCAGCAGCAAAACAGGCTACAGCCACTACTGACCACTCAGGCCACATCCACACCATCAATTTACGTCCACTAAAAGTGTCTGGTTTTGCCACTGAAAGGCTCAGAGTATCATTCTAAGTGTCTGACAATTTAGGGAAAGGATCCCTACAGAGATAGAAGTTTTTGTTAAAGAGTAAGATCCATATGTTGAACCAGAACCAGCGCTGAAATTGCTATCACCAAACCCACAAGCCTCTATTTAAATAAACAGTAATTTTATCATCGTAAAACAGACTTTATGCAAAGTCCACAGAAACAAAAACACCCTCACGAAATCATACTGGTTCATCTTTACGCTGTTCCAACAATCACCATCTCTGGTTTAGTTGAAATAAACCCTTCATTCACCCAGTTAGATGTGAAAACATGCTGGCTCTACACACGCTTAAATGACTGATTATTTGAATGGAGTCTGGTTGGTTTGGCAACGGCGATTTCAAGTCTGTTTTTGGTTAAACAAAAAAGGTTTTATTCTTTAACAAAAAGCTCTGTCTCTTTCCTTGATGTCTTCAGACACTTAGTAACAATCTGAGCCTGTCAGTGAGAAAAACAAGCACTTAAGTGGTCATTAAATGCCCTGAGAGGTTACATTAGAGCCTGTCTCTCTGCTGCCGGCTGCGGTGGTCTCATCTAATACTGGATATGTCTCAAAACATGTTGTTCCCATCAGTCACTTCCCATCAGACACAAAAATGTGGGAAATTGGAAAAGGCAATTTCACCAGACTCCATTTAAATAAACAGTAAGTTTAGCATGTATAAAATCAGCAAATTTTATCTGCATGAATTAAGGGTTTATTTCAACCAAACCAGAGCTGGTGACTGTTGGAACAGGGGAAAGACGAACCAGGATCGTTTTTATGAGTTTCATTTTGTTTCTTTTGACTCTGAAAAAGGTGTATTTTAGGTGATAATGTTACTGTTTATTAAAATGGAGTCTGGTGGGTTTGGCTGCATCAAGTTGTAGGCTGCTTTTAATTAAACAAAAATGGTCTTAAGGGTCAATATCTGTCGGTAAACATGCCAGTGACAAATCAAGCACTTTGAGTAGATGTAAACTTACGGTGCAAACATGCCCCAGTGGTCACACTGAAGCCTGTTTTACTGCTGCCGTCTGCAACAGTCTCACTCAGTGCTGGACTCATTAAAATAACATATGTTCCCATTGGTCATACAGACACAAAAACATTGAAAAATAGGATTCAGGTTGAAAAATAAAATAATTGAGTCACCTTTTAATGTCCACATGTTGATATTGTAGTGTGTGATGAGCATTACAGCTGTCAGACTTACAGTACTATTATTATTATTTCTTGATGGACAACCAACTATTTACCTTCCACAACAGCTGAATAACCGTTAGGGTACTGAGGTTTGGTTCTTTCCAGACAACCTGACTGACAGGTGGGTGTTTCCTGATCAGGCTGATGACTCGGTGTTAAGACTTTTGCCTTAACAGAGATCAAACAGCGGTCCAACAGTGGCTTAACTGTTTAGCTGTTTGACAAATGGTGCGTATGTTTACGTGTATTTGTGTGAGTGTCTGTGAGCTACAGAGAGACACACAAAGAAAGAGAGTGATCTATAAGTAGAGTATGAGTGGTGTCAGTTGTAAGCCTCGGGTCTAAATAAAGGATTACCTTCAACCTTAGAAAGTGCACACACTCTCAGCTGCCGCATTAGCACAAGCGAGGGGGTGTGCTGCATTTACGCACCACAAAGCTAACACACATGACCCGGGGGATCATGTTAAAATTACCAGTAACCTCTGTTGGCTTCCTGTCATGGTGTTTCATCAGGAATCCTGTCCAAAACTGGCCAGTCTGGTAGGGTTAGTTACACAGTAAATATTTCAGACATCTGAGGCTTTCAGAGTCAACACAGCCTCTGTATAACATCATTTTTTGTTATTTTTGGCTCTCTGCGCTGGGGCAAACAGGCAGAAGTTCCCTGAACTCCTGTTTTGAAATAGAAATGACCCCAGAAATCACGCGACTAACACCTGGGCAGAGTTCTGCTGACCCCATTTGAAGTGAGTCAAATGAGTCCCAGAGGCCTTGTTTGGCTAAAGGGTGCGTGGTGTTCACGCTGCAAAGGTTCAGGGTTCAGTATCTGAGGGGAGGCTCTCGTAAGCGTTGGTCACTTTGTATGGAGAGGGGTCTTCCAAATGTGGAACGACAGCAGCGATCAGGTTTCAGGGATTGTCAAGTTTGCATGTGGACGCACACAGTGGCAGGTCAACATGGGAAACATGTCAGTTCCTCTGGTTAGGCTGCCAAAATGTGTGTGTCATATTCTCTAGACAGTTTAATATATGCACACATTTTAGAGTGTGCATTGATTTATTCGCCCGAAGCCATCTTGCTCATTCACACTGAATGTTTTGTTTGCCTTTGTGAATGATTATTCTTTTTTCTTTCTGAGTAATCACTGTGCCAGACTTACTCTGAATTCTTCTGTTTCCTGGACTGCCAGTGAACCATTAACATCTAATTTTTGGATTCTTATTTTAACCCCTACCCCTCATTTTCAAATACCACCTTGTTGCTCAGAACAGGGTTACAAGGGGTAGTGAATAAAATGTTGGCCTTTGAAATGGTACAATCCTTCAAGACCATGATCCATCATCAGTAGCTGTCTACGCTGGCGTTTTTATACATACATACGTTGTCGGATGCTTGGAATATGCAAGGCCATTTCTCTTGTATGGACTGTAGGCATCCTTTTGCATTTGTTGGCAAATTAAAGGTGCTTTCAGACCGAGAGTTCGCTTGCTTGTGTCAGAATCATGGACTAATTCTATCATAAAACTGCATAACTTCCAAGAGTTGGTGTGTGTTCTCGCAGCAGCATTTACAAGCAGACCAGATCAAATGCCTTGTGAGAGAAAGCTGCTCTTGATTGGTCAGAATTTCCAATCAATTTCCACTAGCTTGGTCAGATTCCTGACCTAGTTAGTTAGCTTAGCTTCAAATATTGGCATACCAACGATTTCTTTTGTTATGCTTGTTAAAAAGAAACAAACCATAACACACTGAACTCAGATAATACAATGCTTATTGTAATTTTTTTTTTTTTTTTTTTTAAAGTATTAACAAAGAAATTAAATTTTTGGATTTCTTTTGTTACTCACACAACCATCTTGCCGATGATTTCTCGTAGCAGTCAGCTTGAGGTTTGCCTCTGGAAAACCTCAGTTTGTAGACCTAACACTTCGCCCTCTCCCTCTATCTCAGCAAGAATGACAACACCCTACCCCTGGATGCGAATGTGCAAAATGGAGGGGTACTGGCTAAGTGGTAGGGGCAAGAGGTGTACTGGGATTTAGCCAAAACTTACATTTTTCAATAATGCCCTTCCCCCACCCCCCCAGCACTGCTTCCATTTGGTTTTATCCTCTGAAATAACCTCACAAACCCCACTGCTCCATGCAGTGCAGATTAATCCTTTACAGGACTGGTATAACTTTGCATTTCTGCATGCGTATGTGTGAGTGTGCACTATTCACCATCTACACAGTCCCTGCACTGGAAGATGAAGAGCTCCCTCTTTTTCAGAAGCAGTGAAGTCACCTTCAGCACGGAGCTGAGTGGAGCTGACAAGCTGGCATGAAAATACGCCTGCTAATGACGCCTTCTCTGCATGAGCCACCTTGGAGCCAGCTGGACTCAGAACAAGGTCATGGTCGTGGCTTTTGGTCCAAATCACAGAGACTGAGGTAGATTTAGGCATCAGTTCAAAGATTTTTTTTTTTCAGCGCATTACCTCACAAGACCCCAGGAGACTGAATCTGTCTGTGTTTGGCTGTTCAATTGTTGCAACAGACGTTAATGATTCACCAAAATTTAGACAGCAGGAGCACATCATTTGTACATGTCGGTGCTTGGTTGAGAAACAACAGAGAGGATCTGCCAGATTGAATTACAATAATGAGCATTTGAAATGGACTCTAACAAATGGACCATCCTCTCCCTTCTAAATACATATATCTATAATAAATAATATATTTTCACTATGAGACAATGTAATAGTGCAAAAAAGGGCACAAAAATCCTGTCACAAAATATACTTTTAGAGAATTTCTGGTAAATGATCTCTCAATCTAATTTTTATGCATCAAATGATCCGGTCTGTGTTCAAGTAATTATGATGACTGAAAATGAATTGTCAAGTCATCTGTTATTTAGTGAGTAAGACACATTTTTTCTTTCTCAAATTAGGAGCAACTCAGAACAGAACTCTTCAAGTACCTTTCGGACGTCCGGTCTTTCAGTGAATTAATAAGAAACATATAATCCCAGATATGACATACTTGGAAGATTAGTTTATTTGGTAACCAACTTCACCTTAATGACATTCAAGATTAGCATTATCATCACAGTATTGCATAACAAGATACTCTGACATGATCTGAGACATCAAGACTATGGTTTAAATTAATGAAGCACTGAAATTTGACAAAAAACGATGACAGTCGTTTTCAGAAACTAATCAATAATACTGCAAGTAATTTAATAAAGTTATAATGAAACAATTAAACTGATGGCCAGCAAAGCTGTTTTAAAAAGAAAAGCCGCACACTTTTGATGTACTATAACACATTAATAGAAAAATCATGAATAAAAGGCACATTCATGGAACAATGATGGGACAATCTTGCATGCACACAGTCCCACGAGATAAAAGCAGCATCAAAGTTACAACTATATCACAGTTTAGTGGTAAACACATTAGAATACCTGATATAAGACCAGTCATATAGTATACAATATACATTTATTGCTTTCATTATTGCTGTAGTAAAAGTGAACTATGTGCATTTCTTCTCATAGATTGTTGGGGAGTATTCAAGCAGCATATGGACAGTATAATAAAATCTCCATTTACACAAATTAAACACTTCCATCACGTAACCCTTTTAAAGAGGTCCAATTTGCATAATTATAGATACTGCCACAGAAAAAAGGAAGACATTTTATGTAATGCTTCTGTGTACTGATGGCGATCTTTTCAGTTCCCTGAAAGATTCACTTAATCACTGGCTATTAGAGGGCAATCCTCTGAGAAAAGTCCCAGTAGATGACTGTTTTATCCCACTGATCATGGTGTTAAAGTTAAAATACATCAAGGAATCTGAGCTGGAAATGGTTCAACTTAGAAGTTGCTAAATCACAACAATGATTATATGTAACACTGACATCTAGAATATGTTTCGTTCAGCCCTAACCCTTCAGATTTATTTACCTACACAGTACACCTCTTGATGACCCTCAAATTTGGTAAACAAATTCTTACTAGGATGTTTTCATGATATGATACAGTATGAATAGGTGTGTATCATCATGTGGGTCTTGTGACAGTCTGTACAATGAACTTGACTTCAGTCTGGTTCAGTATCCAGTACCAAAGCTCACTGTGCCACTCTCAATCTTCCTCACACCTCACCTCTTACAAGCGTCCCCACCATTTGTGCACAAGCAGGTCATCTCCAAAGCCCGTATCAAGGAGACGGTTGCCACATTCCTCCCAGCGAAACACTTCACCCTTGTCTACCACCACAAACTTCCACTCCACGTGGCTCTCTGCAGGCAGGCTGACGACCACAGACCAGTGCCCGTCCTTGGTTCTCTCTAGTGGGACGAACCCCTTCCAGTTCCCCAGCTCCTGCTGGTTCCCTGTGACGGCCACCGTCTGATACGGTGAATAGGTTAAATAATGGACACAGAAGGTCACGTTGACATTCTGGGTCATGGGCTGGACCGCCACAACCTTTTTGTTTGTTTCCGTGTTTTCGTCGACATAGGAGAGAGTGCTGGTTTCTTTGACTTCAGTGGAAGGTGGGATATCTGTATCTGTACAAGTGGTGTCCGTTACAGCAGAGCTGCTTTGGCACTCTTCAGTGGGCAGCTGGTTGGTTTTTGCGTGGTCTTCAGCAAAAGACGGGGCAGAGAGATTCATCCAGGGAAGGACTTGATAGTTACTATCCATGATCCATTCATTATGGTCCATAGTTGCCTCCATGATACTGATTTCAGTCTTTTCATAGTCCTCCTCTTTCTCCTCTGCTTTTGTCTCCTCTTTCTTTACAGCACTTTCTCCTACCTTCTTCTCTTTGACCTCGACATCCTCAACAACAACTTTCACATCATTCCGCTTTTCCAGCTCATTAGTAAAACTAGTAACGCTGTCTACAATTTGCGCCGAAAATTGATCCATCGCTCTGTGGTAACTTTCCTCAACCTCATGGCCAAAAACGTCCTCGTTGGCTGCAAATGATTCATAAGAAGTCCAATTTGTGAGCTCACTGTGGGCTGGCTGGGAGTGACATGATGGGTAAGGCCCAAACACCATACCTGCTGTATCCTCTTTAATGACGGATAGGGATACATCATCAGCAAAGAGGTGGTTTTGAGCCTCTGCTTGTCCCTTGGACTGTAGATTATAATTGATCACCGGAAGTGGCATATTTTCAAAGATCACGTCAAACTCATTACCAGCATCAGGGCTGACAGTCATGCTTGAAATCCCACTCTCTTCACCAACATGAGCAGATGATACATCATGATTTTCCATGTTATATTGCTCCAAATTCAGCAAGTGATATTGATATACAGGGTTGTCCGTGTCCTCGATCATGAAAGGAGAAGCACTTTGGTCACTTTGTTGGTTGTGGTAGGAGGAAAACATGCCAGGATAAGATTCTTCAGATATTGTTGGTGAAGTGATGGCAGCATTATCATGAGCAGGTGCCTCTATGGTAGAATTAACCTTTGTCTCTTCAAAAGTTTCATTATTTTCCATGTGCTCACTTTTTTGGTCTTGGGAGGAGGACAACATGTCAGAATGCGAATTTTCTTCAGACGTCAAAAGTGCAGTGAGGCTAGCATTATTGCTAGTAGCTGCATCAGTAGCAGAATCAGCCCTCACTTTGTCAAAATCTTCATTTTTATCAATGCAGATTTGCTGGTCCTGGCAAATGGATGGCTGCTGCGGAAAAGACACATCTTCAACTTTTACAGATGGTACGTTTTCAACCATTTCAGGATCAGCAGGAACACTTGCCTTGTCAAAAATCTCAGCCATTAAAGGGGTAGTAATGATTTCATCATCACAAACTACTATATCAGGAGCTGAAGCGACACTAGCCCCCGCCAAAGCTTTATTTCGTATTGTTTGGACACTTTGTTGGTCTTCGTAGCAAGATTGAATGTGAGCTATTTCATCTTCTTTCTGTGGTGGTTGACAGTCCAGTGACAAATCAGGGAATTCTGCAATGCCTGAGATTTGAGCTTTTGCATCAGTAGTGACACCTGACAGGCCATCATGATGATAACCAGCCATAATGGGTGCACTTAAACAGGCCACAGCAGGATTGGATGCCACACTAAGACTATTATGTTCTTCATCACAGGCAACAATGTTGTCAGGGGTCAGCTCTTGGTCGCATGCAAGATCATTTTCCTCTTGTTCGATCTCCGCATCTTGCTTGTCAAACTCTGATGAGCTGGTGTCAAATTTGGCAGCTGTAAGTTTGTTCAAACCATCTTCATCTGTAACTTCTTCACCAGCTAGATCACCATCTTCAACTCTGCCACTATCAGTGTCTTCATCCACAGATGGAGCTATTTAATCTTCTTTCTGCGGTGGTTGACAATGCATTGACGTGTCAGGGAATTCTGCAATGCCTGAGATTTGAGCTTTTGCATCAGCAGCGACACCTGACAGGCCCTCATGACGATTATCAGCACTCAAACAGGCCACAGCAGGATTGGATGCCACACCTGGACTGTTATGATCTTCATTACATGCAATGATGTCGTCAGGGATCAGCATTTCCTCTTTCCCTTGATCACTGTAAAGAACACCGTCCTCTTGGTCACATGTAAGACCATTTTCCTCTTGTTCAACCTCTGTGTCTTGCTCGTCGAACTGTGGTTGGTGGATGTCAGATTTGACAGCTGTTAGTTTGTTTAAGCAGTCCTCATCTATAACTTCTTCACCAGCTAGATCGCCATCTTTAACCCTACCACTATCCTGACTGGGCCACGTCACCTTGTCTGTCACATAACCACACTGCTCCTGCTGTGTAGACAGCAGGATTATTTCTTGCTCAGGTGTTGAGGAGTGGATCTCATCTTGTTGACCAATAAGCTGTTGGTCTTCACACTCCCCCTTTGCCTCATCACCCTCATTTTTCTCTTCCTCCTCTGGAGAGAGATGAGTGTTGCCGGAATAACTACTGTAATCAATACTATCTGGATTCTCTTCCTGAAACTCCTCATCTTCACCATGACAGATGAAAGGGGCCGGTATATCTTTAATATGAATGACAGGCTCTTCAGAGTTGGACTCTTTGTCGTTTATGGTTTTATTATCTTGTAGTCTGTCATCATTGCTGTTTTCACTCATATGCAGGGTTTCTTCTGAGCCCACTGGACTGTTCAAAGCACTCTGCGAGTCTTCCTCCTTTTCTCTGGTTGTCTTGTCAGAAGCGTCCTTGTCTGTGGTTACATCCTCCTCCTCCTGGCATTCTGCCTCTAACACCTAGACACATGAATAAAAAGTTAATATCTTCAGGTCTAACTTTGTCAGACAGTCGATAAAAATAAACACAAGACACAAAAACTGCCTGTGGCTGATCTCCAAGTTTGTGCTATTCTGGTCCATAGAGAGAATGAGGTCTGTGGGAAATGGATGTGTAGATGTGAGAGGAATATTCCCACTGGGTTGGTGCTCCAAATCCTTAAAGAAAGAGTGCAGACCAATTGGGAAATAACTTATTTGCTCTCTTGCAGAATGTTAGATGAGATCGAAGACCGATATTACTTTAGCTAAATACGATGCTATCAGCTTAGGTGCTGATCACACCTGGACACGTTGCTACAGGCATGGCCACTTTAAGGCATGACCTACAAACTGTGGCTGATCCTGTTCATCCCCTTTTTAAAGAATTTAAAAAATTGGCCTCGGGAAGATGCTATGGAGCGGCTGTAGGAACCAGGAAATTTCTCAGAGTCGGTCACACCAAATGCAATAACTTTGCTAAATTTGTAACCATCATTCACACTTGAACCATGTGTGTTATTGTTGTCTTTATTGTGCACGTTTGTGTTTTTTATTATATGTGTTGTGATTTTACTATGACGTGTTATGATTACTATTACTATTGTTATATTATTTAGGGCTGCCCCCAACTAAGAATTTTCCTAGTCGACCAATAGTCGTCATTTAGCCATTAGGTC
>JAPZEB010000011.1:6097245-6110859 GCA_029783705.1 Chaetodon striatus | reverse complement strand
AGAGTCACCAATTAACCTGCATGTCTTTGGACTGTGGGAGGAAGCTGGAGTACCCAGAGAAAACCCACGCTGACACAAGGAGAAAATTCAGACTCCACACAGAAAGGCTATCCCATCTGGGGTTTGAACCCCACCACCCCCAGTTCAAATGAGTAACCCTCTGTAACCCTCCCACTGCACCACCATGCCGCCCCTTTTTTTGTCGATCCTTCGGTATCACCTCTTCCTATTTTTCCTTATTGACAACAGATCCCGTTAAAGCAAAACTAACAAAATAATCAACTAAATTTACCCTTCCAAAAAAACACAGGCTCAATATTTTTAATCCCTCATACTCACACCAAATGTGTATTACTCCGCTGCTGAGAATAGTCCCCAACTATTACATTATAAACTCCTTTTTTAGTAACATTTGCTAAGACCTACAGTACCCCGCAGTTTTAGAAAGTGGCCCATTTTCAAAGATCTACATCTTCATAAGTAACATATGGTCTTAGGGCCACGTGCCACAGACAGGGTTAGGATGTCAGAGAGAAACTGTCAAACATAATATTGTTTTCGGTCATTTCTCTTTAAGAAAAAGAGAGGCCATCAGCCTCATCCTTTAATATGACACTATGGACTAACATGTGAATAGCTTATGTGTATCTGCACTCCTAGCTGGTCTTCACTAGATGAGCAGCTGTTGGGCTTCTATGGAAAAATGTCACCACTTTTTCAGCCCTCCCCAGGAGGCAGGATACCTGGTTGAGTGAGACTGCCTTCCTGACTGAGAGCATACGCAAATCATCCAGACTGTGGCTCCAATCCAGGTACTGGATGGGTCTCCATGGCCTCCATTCTGGCACTGCATTCATCACTCTGTTGGCACTCTCGTGGCTTGCATAACAGGGTTGCATTTGTAATATTGAGCTTGCCGAATGCCAAAATGTAGTGGCAGTCACATGTAGCTTTCAGTCGCCCTGGAGGTCTAACCACTTGTTGGTCGATTTGTTTTCAGCTCTGCCATGTTATTATTCATAAATCCGAGAAATTACTCATGTCAGTGTGGGGGAAAGCTCACGGCTCGGTTGCTGTTTGTGTCTTTCAGCTACCATTGAGAGAACTTGCTTAAAGACTGCAAAGTGAGTAAGTCATTTATTTCCCCATCAGCTCCCCTTCTTACACTGACCAGGCATTTAACTGTGTGATGTCATTTTAGGCATTGATTCTATGGGTGCTTATGCCACGTTAAAAACCATCTCTTAGTCTCTGTTTTCCCAGTAGTTTTCTATATATTTTTACAGTGTCCCATATTAGTTTGGCTGTGTTTTTGTGGGTCACTTTGTTGGGCAACCCCAATGGAAACAATAAGCTAAGCAACTATGGGTGTTATAGTAACGAACTTACCATGTCTGGTGTATTAATTCTATGATATGTCACGGTTACACCATTTTGTATTTTCAACTGTGAATAACACTGGATCAAAGCAACCACAAAGCAGACTTAGAGTCCTTTAACACTGATATTTACAACATGAAATTTTAGACCAAAACCAAATATTTTCAGTGGAAACTCTGCAACTAGCAGATTTGTGCTGCTGATCCTCGACATCCATGTTGGCAGTGTTTCCTCTTGAGGGAATACAGATGAAGAGTCCTCTTCCTGACTTCCCATTCCCCCTGAAATCATTCCTTCTCTGCCATAATGGAAGATCTTCCAATCCCTTAAATGCATCTCGAGGAGATGAAGAGAGAGGAGGCTTCTGTAGGAGCTTAGAGTGACAGAGCACAGGTGTATCCTGACGGGAAGTCTTTTATCAAGTGGCAGGACTACAGAGCTCCCTGAGGGTCGCTGCAAGATGAGTTTATTTTTGTGATGTATATGAGCCACATCTCCATATGATTCTTTTTTCATACATTGTATTCTTACTGTTGGAGTCATATGTTTAATTTGTGTTGAGTGTATTATCCTGCCATGCCACTAGGTGGCTTATGTCACCGGCTGAGGCAGGCCATGGTATTCAAGTTTGCCAGCAAGCAAAGGTGTTGCTGATGTTGGGCGGCAAAGAGTTTTCAGCTGTGCTGGAATTTAGATTTATAAGGCTGTACTTACTGAAAGTTTGTGTTGAAACTTATTGGAAGTTATTTGGACATTACGGACACTGGTGTGGAAAAAGGAGGCAGTATGGTGATATACAGCATTGGTAAAGACTGGGAGTAGCTTCTGAGTACACATCCAAACAATTCAGCCAATTAGCAACCAGTAGGTTAATTGCAAAGCGTTCTGGAATCACACAAAGTTTTTTGTATGTGTTTTATTTTACAATGCAACTGACATACACACATTTGTTCACAGCTATGTGGTGTATCATTGTGTGCTGACAACAATAATGCAAGTAAATAAATTACCTCGGTAATCACAAATAACACTGATCCACACATAAATCAGAAGATTTGAATGAATATAATCAACAACAGAAATAATCAGCCTGTTCTCGTTCCCAACTTGTCAAATACACTTCGTCAGTTATCTTTGCGTCACATACCAACACACAGAGGTACCGTTTGCATTGGCATTATACACAGCGGGCGGTGGCAGTTATTGACTCAGCAGTCAGTAACCAAACTAGTCAAATACCTCAGCTTTATGGACGGCTACATGAGATACTGACGCACAAGGGCACCTTTCATAAGGTTATGAAACACACTGGCTGTCAGCAGTTTTGTAACTTCCGGCCACCACCATAGTGTAAAGGCTGAGAAGGTCGCTGTAGGGCGGGCAGGAGTGGTGGTAGATGGGTCAAAGGAAGATTGTTTCCTGTGTGAAACCAAAAGTCAATGAAGATATTTTGATAACAAAGTAGTATGCTGGTATGTGAAGCATGCTACATGTTTGTCACATCAGGTGATTCTCAACCTAATCATGTGCTCTTGTTGCCTAAATTTAAGGAAATCAGTAAACTGAGGTGTTTTAGCTACACTGAAAGTGTATTTTGAAAAGACACAATGTGTGTAACAAATGTGAATTGACATGCCGTCCCAGAGAATCCAAAACTGACGCAGGAGGGTATCTAGCACATCATATTTTGACATTTAGGTCCAAATAGGTGGCAGGATTTGACAAGTTTGAATAAGAATGGAGTCTATTAAAACTACTCTTAACCAGTTATGTTAATCAATTTACATATCTTAATGAATGGAAAGGCCTCCGGTGTTTATATATGACTTTATAGGCTGATAAGGATGTTCCTGTCTGACTATCTATGAAAGATGGCTGCAAGGTTTTGAAATTCTTAAATAAGCTGTTCTGTAAACATTCATAACAGCTAGTTTGTCAGGTGATACAACTGTGCACTATGTCATTAGTAACTGACATCGCTTATACGCTTACGCTTCTTAAGAGTGATGCTCTGAAACCAAGAATCTCGTATTTTGCAGCGTTGGCTCCCTGTCCTCCTCCACTCACATCCCCTGTGGGCAAGACTAAGATTTGAGGGAAGGAGGAAAGAAGGCAAATGAGGGAAGCAAGTATGCATGGTTTGCAATCAGTCTTGAGAAAATCAAATTACAGTACCTAAAAATACAGTGCAAATTTATTTTGCAGTTGGCAACTGATCTTGCTAGCTTGCTAACTGGCAGTTATCAGGCTATCGAGCTTTGCAGGCCACGGCTGTCTTGTGTCAGCACGTTACTGGCTAGTTAGCTTGTCACAGATTAGCTTACCAGCCACAGAGGCTCGCTAGTAGTCACTATTGACAATTAATTTGTTCATTTATTTATATAATAAAACTGACGTGAGATGACTTTGTTGTGAAAACCAGTCTCAGATGAATTGTGCTGACAAACTTTGTTCCCTAACCGCTGTAGTAAAGTCAGAAAAACCACTATAAAACCATGCAGTGTACAGCAGAGTTGACACAGACTGCTATGTTAATGACATTAACAGAGTGCGAGAGAGAACCTGGTTTACACAGACAATGCCTGTGTGTGTGTGTGTTTGCGTGCACGAGAGGCTGTGAAAGACAGACCATCATGACATCACTGTTTCCACAGGAAATCATGTTTCCAAAACCCTGGTTTTCCACTCTGGAGCCTACCTCATACACAACTCAGTCCTCTCTGTCTCAGTGTCTCCATGTCTCTCTGTCCCACACATGATACTGCATAGTGGCAGCAGTGAACTAAATCAGTTTAATTATGTCTTCCAGCGTTGCTGTTCCCACCAGCAGAAAGGGTGAAGTCATATCATACATGGCTGATGATTCAACGGAAAACGGATATTACAGGTTGGGTCATATTTTCATTATTTTGGCCACCGTTGCAAACGCTTACGATAACATTGTACTCACCAAAGAAAATGCTGACATCTGGGAAATTGGAGACAACCATGAGCATTATAGCGAGGACTGTGATAATATTATCTGTGATACAGAAAGAATCATCATGTATGACGCTATAATTTCAGGACTTAATCATCAGGTCACAGAAAAAAAAAGGAGCAAAGAAAATGAGGAGAAAATGGAAAGGAAGTTTCAAGGAACTGATATGATGATGATGATAATGATTAATACAGATTGTAACGTGAGACACGTGCAGCACACAGATCGAAACACCTACAGGAAAACCCACACCTGCACACACTCCTCATCCATTCTCTGCTTGTTTGCACACTCGCACACACACATGAAAGCACACAAGCCTCAGGCTGCAGGCACAGCCAGACATGCAATCACTCCACGGCCATATGAGATATTGTGCAAACATTCAGATCCAGTCAGCTGCAGTTGAAAAAACCCAGATCTCTGTGATGTGTGTGCAAAGTTGAAATGTGAAATCAAAGCAGAGTTTAGCCAGTCCTGCAATCACGGCAGCGTTTAATGGGTGGTTAGTGTATCATAGCCGTACTTGGGTGATATCTGGTTACTGCGCTGCGCTGGTGATTCACACAGAAGGAGCGCTTTATTTGTGATACGAAGGCTGTGGGCAGGAGAGGGCAGGTGGCAGCAGAAAATGAAAGGGAGGAGAGGAAAGGAGGGAAGACCGTGGTTGCTTTCCATCTGGCTCAGTGTGCTTCCTCCCATCCTTGCTCCAACGTCCCCAAGCTCCTGACCCAGAATTTGATCATGATTTGCTATCATTGTGGATCTTCAGGGGCCAGCTGCACAAAGCACCTTAAGTTTGCTCCTAAAGTTAAAGTTTAGTCTTTCCGTAGCTGAGGAAATTACTTAAGGGTGGTGCAAAGAATCTCTTAAAAGGCTTCCTTAGTCAAGGAAAGACGTGTGAGGAAACTGCAATGTTTGGACGGGAACTTAACCACAATGTTTAGCAGACAGGTGAGGATGTTTAAAACCCGGTGAATGATGCAGCGCACTGTTGACTTGTGTAACTAAAATACCTTGCCAATAGCTGATTGGCTGCATTGGCTGTAACAGGGCTGGAAGAGTACAGCTTCGGAAAGCTGAGTGATCCAACTCAAAATCATAAATTGACCTCTGGTAAAATTTAAAGCGCAAAATTAATTGTTCATAATTAAGAGATCCATCAGGTTCTCCTCAAGATGCCTTCATTTTCAGTCGTGTTGCAGTCAGAGGTACCTTCTGTTTTTTTTTTCCTTACTTTGGTTTCTAAGGTCCTTTACGCAATGGTTTAATGAACTTTAAGCAGTTCCTTAAGTATGAGACCAAGATAAGGAGAAAAACTCTGGAAACTTAAGGAGAATACTTAAGGATCTTTTGTGCAACTGATTTTATTCAAAGGAAACCTAATCTCAGATTAAATTAGATTTGTGCAAGCAGCCCTGATCTTTAAATCTGAAGACGAGTGCGAGGACAGAGGATGCTCCCGAAGACCTTGGAGCAAGAAACCACAGGTGCATCCGATGCAGAGGTTTTTTTTAACGGACAGCAACACCCTGATGTGTTTAGTGATTGCTCAGCTGACCTAATGGGACAGTAAAGGGACCGGCTTAGCTGCTGAGGAAATTGTAATATCAATATTGTTGCAGGACTGCAAACAGCACCAACAGCAGTTTGTGTTTATTCAGAGGATAAAAAAAGTTTGTTAACAAAATCATGAATAAATCATAAAAACCCAACTTTTAAAAGTCTTTTCCCTCCTCTCTTACTTCCTGTCCATTAAAAGTTCATCTTGAAAACGTGTTCCAATACTGTATTTCTTCTATACAGCCACAGAGTTGCAGTTTTTAACTCCTACTGTATGACATCATCCTGAGCCTGAAATGGACACACTTATGGTACTTATAGCCCAACCATCAAATTATATGTTTTATATCGAGCATGTAGCTTTAAATAAAACATATAGCATTAATGTGCTGTCACATATCTATAGATTTTAGCCATCAGGCACATCAGTATTGGATCAGTCTTCAGGCTAGGGGCAAAAACTGAATATACGGAATGAGTCCGTATGAGAGACTGTCACCTTGGAAACATACCTGTGTTAAGAGATGAACTCTCATTAAATTAAAAATGGTGCCATTTTCTATTTATGCCCTCGAAAAAAGCAAACCATTGTCTGTCTTGTTGTCTTTTATGTATGTGGATGTTGTCCAATGTCATGTCTCTGTTTGATCATGTGATGAGACTACATTATATAATAACTTCATAACTACATTACGCCACCGCTTCAAGCGCCGCTGATACTTACGCTTCCCTAATTGTGTTCCACACTTACTATAATAGTGTCGTCTCTCTGTTGGGAGGAGCTAGGACAAAAGGAAGAGACACAAGTGAAGGAAGCAAGGAGCCATGTTAGTCAAATGGAAAGCTCCCAGGGAATGGGAGAAAAGCAGAGACATTCAGCGTCCAGTAACCTCACATCTCATGCTCTGATAAGTGTTAGAACAACTCAGCACTCCTTCTGAATGATTGTATGTGTTGAAACTGCTGGAGCAGCTCTTTTCCTTTTCACTGTAATAAGACAGGAAGACATTTCAGTGGTTTACTCAAGTGTTATTACCATTACAACTCAAATGATTTTACCACTAATATCTATCTTCTCACAGAAAATGCCGACCATGTGCGGTTCCTCTCTGCATATTTCAGATGAATAGCAAATGAACCATTCTCACAAAGCAGCGACCTTTAGCCACATTATATAACCTGTTACAATCTGACAGAGATCTTTCTGACAGATAATATTCAGACATGGAGGAGAGGGAGAGGCAAGCTTAGAGACAGGGAGAGGAAAACTCTCCAAGATGACTTTGACAGAAGGGAACATGCTGTGTTTTCCCCCTGACCTCAGATTGAACCAGCGATGAAAGTGATGAAGGCCTGAGTGCCAAAACATTGCACATGACTATCACTTTACTTCTGCATCGTAACAATGATTTTTAGACGCTAACATATGATCCTGAGAAAATGTACAGAAAGCTGAGATTGTATTTTTTTTCCTTTTTTTTTTTTAACGCCAGCATCAACAAATTCTGTTGTCATCACCTTAAGGCTACAGGGGACACGCTTTGTGGTCTTTCATTGTTTTTCTTTGACTCTTGGTTATTCAATTAAAATTATGGAAAAATGTGTGAGAGTGTGAGATGGATATGGACCAAGTCAATATTTTTTTTCCCCTGCAAGTTTATGTTCTTTGAAATTTCATCAGGAATGTTAACTTTAGACACTGATAAGTTCAGTACATGTTTTGAACTGTCCAGGAGCGTAAATATAGACAGTGCAGGCAGTGAGATTGCATTGGGGCTCCTGGGGTGGAGGGGCCTTTAGATAGGGTGACCAGCAGTCCCGCATTTGTCCGGCAAATTGAGATGGTGTCCCGCATTGTTGTTGACAGTCAGGCTTCAGTTTTGAAATGCATGTTTTATAATCTGACAAATGGCTGCGTGGACAAAGCAGCGAGTGCTGTCATCAGGGGGCGGGGCGGGCTGTGTGATCATGTCAATCAAACTGGGACGCGGAATACCTCAGGTTAAGGGCGCGCCCACCAACAATAAACTAATCAAAACAGCGAAACATGGAGGGAAGGGAGGAAAACACGACCCGTACTAAGGCTAATAAAAGGAAATGCAGCTACAACAAAGACTGGGAAACTATCTATCCGTGGGTGAAACCAGTGCAAGGCGAGTCTGAGAAAGTTTTTTGTGACAACTGTTATGTGCTACTGAATCAACCAGACGGCAAAGCATAGTAATGTTATACAGTAAGCTGAGCGGCAGAATAGAAATGTTTTAAAGTTATTTTAGACTATCTCGATGCATTGGTATCCCACATTGTCCCGCGTTGTCCCTCACAAATGTAGTCTTTGCACCACATCTGGTGAGTTGGGATCTGGTCACCCTAGTACGTATACCTATCCTACCCCTGATGTAGATGGAGAAATACGCATTTATATAGATCTTTATCTATCTCTGTGTTGATCTTTCCATTCATGAAGCACTGGTGGTTAGATGAGGGATGTACAGATGTTTGGATTATCTATCATAGATAGATTCATAAACAGTATCAGCCTATAGTATATATGTATAGAACTGTGTTGAATTAATTGTGCTAAACAGACTTTACAGCAAGTGTTACAACTAACCCTCTGCCTTACAATTTACCCCACCCATGGGGTACATTGTGACATTTCACTTTCACCACTTCTTGGTGCAATTGTAAAGGAAAGGGAAATTCTAGGGGTAAAAAAACACGACTGTTCATTTGTAGCAGAGACATGCATGTTGTTGGAATAAAACAAAAAATTATTACCAACAGTTTTAATAACATTTAAGCAATACTAAAATGTGTTAGGTTATGCCCTGCTCTCCCCTACCTTCAAACATAATCGGCTCCTACTCTCAGCCAAACCATTACAGCTGCTTCTTTCACACTTGATACAAACCATTTTGACAAAGATTTATGATCTGCCTAATGATAAAAATACACATTAGGATCATTACTCACCTGCAAATCGCTGTCATCAGACAAGATGAATCCTGGGTCCATCAGAGAGACAGCGAAATAAAGCAACACTGACACCAGCACCAGCAGGACGAAGAGCACAGGCTGGACGAGCTGGCCTGTCTCCTCCTGCTTCCTCAGCTCTAACAACCAAAACAAGCATCAAACTATGATTTAACTCAGTGAAACACACTGAAGTCCTGCTGAGAGGTCCCAGGCTCTGAGCCTGACTCCCACACAGGCAAGTTTATTTCATAAACCATGGCTGCTAAGTTAATAGTGTGAATGCTAATCTGGGCAGCAGCTTTCTTAATAAAATTACATCAGCGTATGGTATACCACTATACATCAAGTGTTAGCTTGTCATTCATTACACATATTAAATATGACTTGAAGCCTGCAACTGCCCAGTGTGGTGCCATGATGCGCTACCGTGCAGACGTGAGATAATCTTACCTGTATCATGCAGGAAGAGTATTAGCGTTATGACCCATGTTAGAATCACATGAGCTGTTCTTACCAGAAACCCTGAGCCAAAAACATTTTTGAACATGGTCCTAGCATGTTAGAGCGTCCATCGCTATTTACAGATGGTGTACGGACTGCAGGACTGTCAGTGACAGGACGGTCAGTGTGTACTAGCGTTAGCTAATGGCGAAATAATATCCAGCACGTAAAAACAAAAGAAACAAGTAATGTTAAGTTCCGAAACAATAAAAAAAAAAAACGCGTTACAAAGCTGCCGCTGTCCTGTCACACAGCTAGCATTAGCTAACGTTAATGTCGCCAGGGTATTGACGGTATTCCGACCGTCGGCGCTAAACTGCGGCTTTTACGTTATTTGTTTCGCGTGACTGAGCTAAACACCGAATAAAATATAAGCCGAAAAACATCGTATCTGAATGCAGACATTGTTCTAGTGCATTTGTTTTTAATGTTGTCCCTGTGCAGCCTCAGCTGTGATTGGCTAACGTCAGTCACGAGACAGTCCAGGATAGAGTGGCCGGCAGGGACATTATAGCGAGGACTGCCCCAAGATGTGCCGCTATGGATGACGTATGAGCCCACTGTCTTTAATGAATACTGTGGTGTCTGCTGACCTCTGGCATGTAAACTAACGGTTTAATTTCACGTTACATAGAAGAGTTAATAAATGTCAATTTATTATTTTGGCCAGGAGCATCATGCACTAAAATGTGTTAGGCATAACCTAACACATTTTAGTATTGCAAGTTAAAAGGGCAGCACACATGCCATTTGGCAGATGGTATAGTAGGTGGAGGTCAGAAACAACAACATGCATACCCATTTAACACATACAATCATATGAAAAAAACCCAACTTTTTTTCAAGGTTAACCAAATGAATACCTCTGTTATATGTTGATTGCATTTCATGTGTTCCACACCAGAAAAATTTAAACATTTGAAATAGATCATCCAACTTTTTAACGCGTCCAAAAAAGTAATGTTTTACGTTGAAATAAAAGGGCAAAATGTCCCTAACCCAAGTAACTCATGTTGGCTCATGTTTTTTTTTTTCCACTTGAACTTTGGTTAAACTTCAATTTCCCTCAAGCTGTAGGAACCCTGTAGCCTACTCCTATGCTTCATTTTGATCTTATATAGGAAATTATGTGTACTAAAATGGTTATCTTATAAACTGTGACAAATACATTAAATTTAATGTACATCTTTTATTCTTCTATGAATTCAATACACCCACACATCACACTGATAGTTGAAAATAGGTCTGCATTTTTACATGTTAAAGTGCAGTGCAGTATGTACAAAGTGAGAGAGACATTTTTGTCAGGTGAGATGCATTCTGTTATGTTTACAGTCGGAGCCTTAAAGGGTCAATCCACATTGAATCACAGAGGGCGACATACTGCCTCTGCACTGCTCTCTATGGGCTTTATTTTCAAGATTGATACATGTGATGACATCTAATGGAGGAAACATCTGCTGTGACATCACAGACTGAGGTGTGACTCTTGGAAGTTTTAGGAGCCGTGCATTAGCAGTTGTCATGATTTTCTAAGATTCATGACAAAAAATAAATAAAAAATAGAAAGCACTTTTTTGGAGTCATGTCTAAAACTCATGTCTACTATTTTATGTTTGCATTACCATTGGAACTGAGCTACCATTTATGTGTTACAATTCAGTTTAACCAATCAAGTCAAGTGGTGACAATTGAATAAAACAAACATCAGTGAAAAATACAACAAATACTGAACTGGCTGTGATGTGCCTATCTAATATCCTTATAGGATGCAACATTTTCCGGCTCCATGTAACTACCATTGTGCAGAGGTTTTTCATTGCCAGGCCCCACAGAGTTACAGTGGAGATAAACTGGCCTTCAGTGGACCTGTACCACCCACTGAGGAAGTGAGGGAACTGTAGTGACTGTCTGTGGGAAGAGGGTAGGGCCTCCCCACCGGATCTCTGCCCAACTCCACTGACATATTCCCATTCTCCACATATGGACATCACAGAGCCTCCTGAGACAGGTGGGGTATGGAAAGCTTCATGCGGTCTGTGGCAGTCAGGGCTGCACTTCTGTTCTGGTGTATGGAGGAGAAGAGGTGATGGGGTACCAGCAAGTGCAGCTCTGAAAGGGGGGTGGGGGTAGAAGCTGGGCTGAGGTGCATGCTGGGAGGTGGAGTCCCTATAAATATGGTGTTGGTTATGGTGGTGAAGGAGTAGATGGTGATGTTTTCTCTAAGCCTGCATGGGATATCATGCTGGGGAAATGCTGCTCACTGGTTGCAATAGGAGATTTACTGTGGCTGAGAGGTTTGGGGAATGAGGTTGCTACATGAAATGGTCTGTGTTTGTACAGCACTTTCTTGGTCTCAAAGCACCATTCACCCATTCACATAAACATTCACACACTTGTGACCAAGGCTATCATACAAGGTCCCACCTGCTCATTAGATAAACATACAAACACACTTAATTTGAGGTTCAGTATCTTTACCAAGGACACTTCAACATGTAGACTGCAAGGGCCAGATATCAAACCACCGTCCTCCTGTGCTCCAACTGCCCAGTGGTATATTCCACAAAATATCAGCCTAAAGAAAACACAAACTGTGACAGTGGGGCCTCCTTGTGGCTGCAGTTCATTAATATCAAGGGACTTAACATTTCCTAGTCTGTAGTAGTCAAGTAAGATTAATTTATAGAGCACAATTAAAAACAACAAGCATTGACCAAAGTGCTTCACAAAGTGATAAAAAAAAACACAGGAATGATCTGATAAAAATAGTCATAAATAGGAGAATGTAAATAAAATTAATAAGAGCATGCAATATTTTGACATTATCATAACAAAAATAGCATTGTACAAACAAAATAAAATACAGAGAATACATGTGTTAAACAGTGTGGTCAGGTATGTCATCATAATGATAACTGAAGGTTAAAGAGAGGGATAGGCCTTCAGATGGGTTTTAAATGTATCAACAAAGCGAGAAGATATGGTTCTTTCCACAGGACCACAGTTTTCATTTGCTGTTGCTGTTAGTCGCTCATTGACAAAGAGTTTCAGCTGCTGTAACTTAGACACTTTAAAGGACAAGAGGATATCCAACATTCTGACCAACAGAGTGAAGTTAAGAGCTCCTCTTCCTCTCTTGTTCTGGCAGACGATATGTAGCAGTAGCATCTAGCATCATCACTCTGATGGTTTTCACTGGGCAGGAAAGTTATGAAAACTTTCGATCTAGAAAGCAACTAGTAATCTAATCATTTTAAGAATTCATCTGTGCTTACCTCAATCAGGATTCTAAATGCTTCTAAAGCCACAGGGGTTGTGCAGTAATGTTGAGGATCATGGTGGTCCTGTATTGATGCGTGCAAGAGTGTATGTGTTTGTATATGTTTGTTTGTTTTTTTAAACATTATGTTGATTGATTTTAACAGCACACAAATAATAATAACAACAAAAGACAACTACAACAACTTGGCTTGCAGATAGAAACATACAGACAGGTGACTTAGAAATGATATAGACACAGACATAGATGACACACGTTCTATTCCTATGTAAATCCTCTACCGAATATGGTTGCAATATTCAGTCCAATGTATGTAATAAAGGGCTCCTATATTCTATGAAAAATGTAATCTTTATTATGTAATATACATGTCAAATAGTCCAGAGATACATATTGTATTATAACATTATGCCACTGTGTTCTAGAAGGCACTTTCTCCATTGCCCAGTTTAAGAGTATCTATTATAGATACTAAACTTTCTCACATTTTCCAATACCTCATCCCCATACATTGTCTTCAATAATTACATTAAGCTCTTTTTCCCATACTCCCTTTAAGTGCAAAGTACCTGAGGTGCTATACTCTTTGAGCATTTTATAGATGAATCCAATGGAATGGCCTATTTTTAGTGAAAAAAGATTCTATGCATGAAGTGATTTGGTTAGAAAGAACTGTGGTATCTCTCTTTATAAAATCTATTATTTGCACATAGCGGAAAAAATCCTGTTTCTGAATATCATATCTCTCAGATAACTGTCTGAAGGACATTAAAGTAGACCCATCCATTGGGTCACATAACCTGGATAGCCTTTACTAGCCCAGGCCTGAAAACCTGGATCTGTTGTTCCAGGCACAAAATCAGAGTTGTCACATATGGGAGTAAACATGGAGATGAATTGACTTTTACCCTCTAATCTTCTTACAATA
>JAPZEB010000011.1:6046508-6063082 GCA_029783705.1 Chaetodon striatus | reverse complement strand
CCACTTGGACTTTCGCTGCCTTAATTTTCATCATTATCCCGCCGCGTTTGCCACTGACGTAGGTGAACGCTGTTAGACTATAACGACAACCATCAGCATATCATGCTGACGCTAAAGAGCACATTTTACGTTGGTTTCTGACGCCGCAAGTCACTACCCAAGCGCTGGATTTCGACGACTTCTGAGTGAGACCATGTAGGTTAGCAGACGTAGGTCGTCAGAATTTCATCCCAGGCTGTCTTTGAACACAAGACCGTCATGACGGCCATCTTTGAACCTCTCTAACTGTGCGATGAAGATGGTTTTAGAGCCACGACCAAAGATATCGCCATGTTTCTTTCATGTTGCCATTTTGGGCGCTCTAGCTCTCTTAAAATCAAAATGTCTAGTTTGCACACTATATGCCTCTTAATCCATTCAGAATATTTCCATAAAATGACCATGAACCTTTTGATTTAATTGAGCGTGTGATCTTATCTACACCCCATCTTCATGATTTGCTCATTTCAGCGTGCACTGTGGGAGTAATGAGCTTTGCAGTCTGCTGCAGCTGAAAGTTGGACTGTAGAAATATCTCATCCTGCAACTCATCCTGCAAGGGTATTAAATATTTGCTCAGTAGTATATTTAGAAGTAGGAATATGTATTTGCTCATTTGCAGACAACAGACGAAGTGTGTGTGTGATTGGGAGACTACAGTAATTGAGTGTGTGTGTTAATTAGGCATATAAATATACGGATGCAGCCCTGGCGCTGATGCTTGAGTCATGACCTCACTTGAATGTATTCCAGGGTGGTCCTTTCAAAGCCTGTTACACACACACACACACACATACTCAGACTCACACAGATACACACACTTTCTCCTTTCTTCTCCCTCTCCACACACCCAGACTTTATCACACGTTACTAACAAGCATGAAGAGAGTGTGTCGACACACACTCAAGCACAGCGAGCATTTTGTTCTCTGCCTTTAACACCCGGAGTTCAACACATTGTACACACACACTCCTGAATTTTCCTCTCCTGCTAACGGACACACACTAAAATGCTTCAACAACTTAGTCATTCAAACTTTCCCTTTTATAGTGAGCGTATACACACCCAGGTGCAGGAACACAGAAATCTAAAATCCCCCTTTTCTGTGTCCTCTGTCTTGCTCAATCTTTCCCCTCTACAAGACCCACCCACCGACTGTTGCAAACAAAAACACACAGATACACACACACAATGACAGGATCTTTCTCTGCAGGCTCCAAGAGTCTGATGAAAGTGTTGGGAATGTGTACTGAGAGGCCACTGACACTTCCTCCACTTTCTAGTACTGACGATTGGCCTTAGGCATCTAATGCCCCAATGACTGCCCCCCCCTTCAGATGTTTTACAGACGTTAACCGCAGATGACAAGCAGAATAAATGGGCTTTCATCTGCTGTGGTTATTGTAGTTGAGAATCCATCACTGTGGACATATCCTGCATTAGTGTTGCTGCTGTCACTCAACTGCTGCTTTCACTGCTTGTTGATAGCTGACTCTCTCAGGATAAAAGTAATGATTAAAAACCTCAATATGACATGCAGGTTTGATATCACCCTCTCTAAAGTAATAAAAGCAGTCACCACGGAAACCAACAGGAAACAACAAACTCATCACAAACAGGAGAAGGCAGTCAGCAGCGGTTGGTTTCTCGAGCACTGACCTGTGCTGCTTTCTGACCCCATTAGGACACACTGTGCATATGAAGTCATACAATGTGAATGTTGTTCTGATAACTTTTTCATGTGTTATTTGATAATTAAAAGTAGTTTCCTTAAAGGATATGGGTTTAGTTTTTTTTTTTAAGTGTGTCTTAAAACAGTCCTCACATGCCCATATGTCCATTACAACAGTTTTTGATCACTGTAATTGTTTCTCCTGTTGATACTTGCCATCAAAAGATCCACAATCTCCATTCCATGCACAGGTATAGAAATATACTTACATATAGTTACATCTGAAGGTAATTTGAGCCGTTAAGTCACAGTCTATATAACAGAAACTTCGTTTTTTTCTTTCTAAATGTTTTTGAGCTGCACTTTAGGGATAGCAACTGATTTTATTTTCATATTATTGTCAAATTTTCAGTTTAGATACAGGAAATGTGCAAACAACCTCAGGCAAATAAACAGCAGACTATAAAAACAACAAAAGTAATAAAAGTACAGGTAAGGGACAGACACACGTGGTTAACAATAAGCTTGTCTTTGAGATGGTCAGTGAATGGACCCCATTCACTCGACCATTCACCCCATTTGTATGAGTCTGATCTGAGAATCTGAGTAATTCCTGAAAGCAAGAGGGTGTTGGCGATTTCCCGCTGGTAAGAATCATCTTTTTGGCAGCTACCATCCCATGCATCAATGCCAATTCCTCCTCAGATGTATAGTTCAAAACAGACTCTGAGCATCTGAACGGTGCCAGTTCAGCATTGGGGGAAAATTCTTTCCATTGACACTGGAGAACCTCTAAAATATTTCACACCAAAATTTCTGTAATTGAAGACAGAGCCAGAAAAGATGTGTTTAAGAGCCCTCTGCAGCTTTGCATCTGTCACATAGTGGGGAAACAGATGGATGGGTTCAGATTCGAGTGATGATGTCTATGGATGACCTTGTACTGAATCACTTCAATTGAGCAAGTTTGAATTCTAGAGAAACCTTCAGTCCAGATGTTGTCAGCAGTGTTGGGCTTGTTACTCTAAAAACCAACAGTAATTCATTACACTACTTGTTATGCTACTTTTCCATTAGACCCAATACGATGGGGAATTTCATTTCCCTCCAAAATTCAGATGTGTGCCTCTGTGTGAGTGTCAGGGTGATTGCTGGTAAGTGTAGCTATGGCTAGATAGTGTGCAATTATTATTATTATTTTTTTAACCTGGGGGTCTATAGTTGCCTGTGACCAGTATTTTCCCAAGGCTCTGCCTGGAGGATGAAGAGTTAGGCGTGGATCAACATTTCATTCACAACATATCCAACTACATGTTAGCCTGCAGCTGCCATGAGTGAAATCCAGTTTTGGTTGTTTAGCCAGTGCAGGGCTACAGCCGACCTCCGTGGCCGGGGAGGGCTCACCTTTTGGTGGGGTGTATTTCCTGGAGCTTCATGTTGCTGTGCTGTCAGTCGTAGCAGGTGTTTCAGACCGGAGGTTTCAGGATGTGATTTTCACAGTGGAAAGAGTTGACATTTTTACTTTCTGCAGCAACAGTGTTCCTGTCATCTTTCCTCCTGACAAAATTAAAGTACTGGGAATATTTTTAGCTGAAAGGTTAAGCATTTCCATCTTCTGAATCAGCTTGCTGCTTTGTGACGTGCCTGCGCCGATGATGAAAATGAAAATCACTCCGCTGATTTGATGTGGTATTTTAAGTCAGTTGTGATGTAATAACAAAAGTATCGTTGTAACAAGTTGTTTGGTTTTGGGGTAACTCTAATATTATTACTGAAATTTGATTAGTAATTAGTTACACTACTAGTTACTGGAATGCTGCCCAACAGCAGCTCAGCTGAACTGGGCTTCTTTCAGAGAGAGTTTGGAGTCTAGATGAAGCTGCAGGAGCTTGAATAGGAAAATCTGTGGCATAGTTTTAAAATTTGGAAGTAAACAGAATGGGAATCGAGGATGTTAGATTGAATTTTCAACTGATTATATGATGTAAATTGTTTGTCTATAGGTCACCAAAGGCCACAATCCCCCTGTCCAGTGAGAGCAAACACCCTATTTGTCTAAGATGGCAAAAAAAATTGACTTATAGGAGTGTAGGAATAATAATTACAGCAAAGAAAAACTGTCTTAGTTTGAGCATCAATATTTTAAGTGGTCTTGTATAATAAAAATGATCATTAAAATAATCCAGACTAGATTTCTGTGCTCCTGGTGCAAAGCATGACTCATGAATCAAATGTAAACATACAGTAAAATGTCATGAAAAAAATGCGGCCCTGTTATAATGATGACTGGCCTGTGTTTATTTTTGACATGTCTCAGAAATCAATGAGCAGAAATTAAGCAGATACATCCGCCTCGTCTGGAGCAGCGCAGTATGAGCAATAATTCAATACAGCTAATAGAATGTACCATCGCTGTTTCAGTGAATGAAATAACATTTTACAGCCACTCCAAGCAAACATGGCTGCAGATGGAGTCCCTTATCGGCCCGCCTCAGGAAATTGGACATATAAACAGAGCCCTGAAAACCGTTTATTTAATTGATTAGGACCTCCTTTATACTGTTACTGGTGCACTGCCATGCCTAATACACACCCGTTTTGGCTAAGGAATATTAAGATGTTGCACACTGCCAACATTCAGAGCCAGTCTGCTGTATAGTTGATGTACAGTATTGCTTTTGGCGTGGATTATGTCTAAAAAATGGGCTAAATTTAGAATTTATAGCGCAGAGTTCTGTGGAACAAAAGCAGTCAGGAGCTAAATCATGGGTTATTGCTACCGGCAAAAGTAAGCCATTACATTATGTAACATGTCTTGTACATCATGGCCGTCAAAACAGTATATTACCGGTGATATTTAGAGCTCCTGAGCAGTGGAGGGTGCGGGAGTTGGAAAATATTTTTGGCAAACTTCAGCTTTCGTAGCTTTCAACACTGCCTCATTTCCCAGGAGTATCCCTTATTTTTCATGTGAATTTTTCGCGAGGTGAAGGTTGTGATAGTTTTTCCGACGTTGCGAATTAGTCCAAGGAGAGGGAAGAAAAAAATCTGTCATGTTTGCAGTACAGCTTTGGCAGCTTTTGCTGTGTCACTGCAGAGAGAAATGAAGACGTAGAGGATTTGGATAGTCATATTAGAAGGTAAATCAAGAGAGACTGATTTCCCAAAAAAAAAAACTAGCCTTTGACGCAGAACTTTTAATACTCTCTTTCATTCCCTGTCCGCGACTCTCTTCTCCCTCTTTGTCTCTGTCTTACCTAAACACACACATACACACACAAACTCTAGCCCTGAGGTCCTGTTTCCGGTCTGGGGTGTATGAGAGAGACTAGCCAGCATCTGTGTGGGACTGGAGCTTATTACACACACACATGTTCCTGTGAGCATTGTTTACGTGTGTGTGATTTGACTCTGAGCATCATGTTGCTGCTTAGTTTCTCTGTCTTCTCAGATGCGCTTTTTTTTTTTTTTTTTTTTTTTTTTTTTTTTTTTGCAAAAGCAGGAACACTCATAAAATTCCACCAGATGGAAAAAACATGTTACCGCTTCATATCACACTGGGGTTTATTCACACAGCACTCATAGATACATGCACACACAGCTGCACACACGTAGCAGGCAAGCACACAGACACACAGACACACACACACACACACACACACTGCCCTTGTGTAGTGCTGCTGTAAACTGTGACTTGTGGACAATACAAGTGTTGTTCCTAACAATCGTTTTTAGACCTTTTGCTCTTATAAAGCTGCCGTTCACGTCTTAACGATGGCTGTTTTCTTTATGTAAACTCTTGTTGCACCACACACACGCACACACACACACACAAAGGACAACTAATGGAGTCTAAATCCAAAGGGGATTTGTTTTTTCTGCAGGAACCTGCTTAAGTCCACATGTTTTAAATCGCTGCTTTGTGTTGAATGTTGCGAAAGAGGAATATATGCATTTTTCAGAAAATATGGATTAACTCATTCCTGACAGAAGCATTAAAGTACGACATGTGCTCAGAGAAACGGACACAGAGATCGTTCTGTTTAGTGCAGACATATTTTCTGAAGTGTCATAAATCTGTGTAAATACATGAAATGCAAACACTGTTTTTGGAGTTTATTAATCAAACCTTTAACGGTAAACTACACGTTTTGTTGTATTTAAGCCAGCTGATGGAGTGATGGTAATGATTGTTGATTTCTACAAGTGAGCATGCTCAAATAATTATTGTCCTTCCAGTACAGATGTATAAATGTTCACACACTCACATACACATATGTGTCTCAGTCTTTGTGAGGACTCTTATTGACACAATGCATTCCCAGCCCGGGGGTAGGCAACCTGCGGTTCTGGAGCCACATGCAGCTCTTAAACCCCTCTCCAGTGCCTCTTTGTGGGTCTTACAAAATATGATATGGAAATGAATAACGGTCATTTTGAGACATTTTTATTGTCATTTTTATTGCTGTTCAAGTTTAAAATTCAACTAAAGTGTTCATCATACGTCGATCACCTAAACCTAAATAGCTGTGGCCAGTTAGCGGGGGAGTCTCCCCCGCTATTGATTACAAATCCAATAAAAAAAAGTCTCAGAGAAAAACAGAGAACTTAATAGTAAGTGGACAGATGTCTTTGCTTTCCCCGCCAGAGCTGCAACATATATGTATCAAATAATCATAAATAGCCCCTTGTGCTAAAACATATTAATGAATGCTCATCGAGAACTATTTGTCATATCGACAGACTTATTTAGAACTAATAGGCTGTGTCACATTTATTGTAAAGCATAAATATGTTAAAAAAAGGCCCAAAATGGTTCTTTTGATAGTAAAGGTCACTGACCCCTGCCCTAGCCCCTGACCATGTACTTTAATACACTGTTTTTCTTATATAAAATGCAGTATTTTCTGAATATATTTAATTTATTTAAACTCTCATTTCAACAATGTGTGATTTTAATAAATGTACCAAGCTAACGGTGAGCCACAGGTGCTGAGCAGTAATGTAACAGTGAATGGACCGAAATCATTTTAATGGATATTACACAATCATATATGGTTTTTGTAAAAAATATTCTAAAAGTAATTTTGCTTACCTGTTCCCCATGTGCCTGTGCTCCCCGTAACTGTTCATTAAAAGCATGTGTCAGTCCTTTTCAGACCTGTGCACATCACAGTCAGCTTGACAGATTTGGGTACACTTTCAGGCCATCTCTCTTTGGGTTTTAGGTTTCATTTCCACGGTGATATCATCAAATTGGGTTTCCACGAATGCCAGATTCTCTGATTGAACAACCTGGTCATTCAGTGCAGTATTTTTTTTTCCATGGCTCATTGATCTAGCTTTTGTCTTCAAGCATCACAAGATAATACAGTGGTTCAACTGCCAAGTGGAGTAAACAATCAGATGTGATCTGATAAAATCTTTTCTGTGATATGGTTGTATTTGCATTGTTTTGAGACAAATAAAATCTCTGGTACATCCACATACTGCAGCAGATTACAGGGGGAAACACTGCTCTGATCAAAGCATCTCCTTGTTCAAGTAAAATGTTTACAGCTTTCACATTAAGTGATGAATCTCTTGTGATATATCTAACATCTTTTCTCCTTTCAGAAAGCGCCACTGCCACCATGGATGACGAACAGTGCTACTACAACGAGACCATCGCCTTCTTCTACAACCGCAGTGGCAAGTACCTTGCTACTGACTGGAACACTGTCAGCAGGCTGGTGATGGGCCTGGGCATCACCGTGTGCATCTTCATCATGCTCGCCAACCTCCTGGTGATGATCGCCATCTACGTCAACAGGAGATTCCACTTCCCCATCTACTACCTGATGGCCAACCTGGCAGCTGCTGACTTCTTCGCCGGACTGGCCTACTTCTACTTGATGTTCAACACGGGCCCCAACACGAGGCGCCTCACTGTCTCCACGTGGCTGCTGCGCCAGGGCTTGATCGACACCAGCCTGACGGCGTCTGTGGCCAACCTGCTGGCCATCGCCATCGAGCGCCACATCACCGTGTTCCGCATGCAGCTACACACGCGGATGAGTAACCGGCGTGTGGTGGTGGTGATTGTCATAATCTGGACCATGTCCATAGTCATGGGGGCCATCCCCAGCGTGGGCTGGAACTGTATCTGTAGTATTAAGTCTTGCTCCAACATGGCGCCGCTTTACAGCAACTCCTACCTGGTCTTCTGGGCAGTGTTTAACCTAGTGACTTTTGTTGTCATGGTGACGCTATATGCCCACATCTTTGTGTATGTGCGCCAGAGGACCATGAGGATGTCGCGGCACAGCTCTGGACCTCGACGCAACCGAGATACGATGATGTCTCTGCTGAAAACCGTGGTGATTGTACTGGGTAAGGAAGAGATCTGCTGTGCTCTCAATAATCTGTCTATCTGACTATCTTTAAACTATTAAACTATTCCTGTCTGTTAAACTGTTCTAGCTCTATCTAGCAAGTAACATACACAGTGCATATCTAGTACTCTCTGTAGCAGTGAGTGTGACAGTTGGCATCAACAGCAGCAGCAGCAGCAGAACAATGAATCTGTTGATGGCTCTGTCTGTGAGGCTGTATCATTCAGCACAAACACAGTGTCTGCCTAGCACGAGTGTGAGCCTCAAATACATCATCTCAGTCAACCCTGTTCCCTTACACATTACGCTAATGTGCTGCCATTCTGCATGAGTTAACAAAGAATAGTGCAGCATGAATATGTTCTAATGGATATAAGTATCTACAAGGTTTAGAGGATGCAGATGTCTTAGGTGAAGAGGTGGAATACATAGAAAGATTGCTGCCATGGCACTTTGGTAGACTTTGCAGAGTGTACAAGATCATGAGAGTTAAAACTCCAAGCCAGAGTTCGACCCTGAGTGGATGGAGGATGTTTGCATTGCTGTTATTTAAGTGAGGATGAGTTTTTGCTGTAATTTTTAGTGGAAGCAAAATCTCTTTATTTATTTGGAGAAAATGAAAGTGGAAGATGGACCGGATGCCCACTTCTGCAAATTTGGTGGGAAAGTAAATGAGAGAGTCTTGATGTCATTCCTATACAAGCCTTTAAATGTGTTAGCTTTAACCATGGGCAGTTGATGAGACAATGGGCCCCTGGGCACAGATACACAAAAGGCCCTAATACCTGTCACATGAACAAGGTACAGACTTTGTGGGGGTTTGTGTCTCTTTGTGGTCATTTTATGTCCTCTTTCTGTTGCTTTGTAGTAATTTTGTATCTCCTTGTGGTTGTTTTGTGTATCATTGTAGTTGTTTGGGTCTTCTTGAGGTAACTGTGCATATTTTTGGTCATTTTGTTGACACTTTGCAGAATGTTGTGTCTGCAGGTGGTTGCTTTGTGTCTCTTTGTGGTTGTTTGGCCATGTTTGTAGTCTTTTGGTTTGTCTTTGATGCTGTTTTGTGTCTTTAATAGTTTTTTGTGTCTTAATGAGATAATTTTGTGTCTCTTTTAGGCAATTGTGTGTCTTTTTTGGTCATTTTCTGTGGCATTTTAGTAATTTTGTGCCTCCTTGTGGTTGTTTTGTGTGTCTTTGTAGTTATTTTGTGTCTCTTTGCAGTTCCTTTGCATCTCTTTGTGGTCTTTTCATGTCTCTTTGTGGTCATTTTGTGGCCCAGTGGCCCCTGACACTTTTGGCCCTTGGGCCTGTGCACACCAATAATCCATCCCTGGCTTTAACTTCGACTAAACTACAGTGTACTGAACAACTCTTAGGTATACTGTGCCATCATACTCAGAGTATCATCACTATTTACTTATGCAAAATTGGAATATTAGAAATAGGTCTACATTAAATAGCAGCATGATATCAGATTGGGAGTTTTTTTTTCCTTCAAATGAGCAGAATGAAAATCAAGTTAATATGTCCATATGGTGGACACGATCACGCAAAGCAGTCACCACCATGGCTGAGCATCTCTGATTTGAAACTGCAGTGTACCAATTACAGTCTTAAAACACAAATTCAGACAGCCAGGGTTTCATATGTCCAATATCTAAAATCCTGTCAAATTGCGAAACCAGGGGGATCAGAGGAGAAGCCAGATGTAGCTACGAATCAGTACTTTGCCAATAAGTTTTCACTCTCACTTTAACCTGTCAGAGCTGGCGATGGGGAACAAGGTTTATCTAACACAAGCTCACACAGAAAAGTAATGCACACCAAGGGTTGTAGTGAGGTGTTGATCACTGGCAGTAGAAACAAGTGTTTCACACCATGGCTGTATACGGATCTCTCTTTAATTCAGATGACGTTTTGGCCCTCAGGCCTCCTTCACAATCAATTATCATAGTCAGACACAGGCACACAGGACACACCCAAGTCACACAACTGACAGTGATTAGGTAATCAGGCTTCAGCATTAGGGTGAGCAAAAAACATTCAAGAAACCTTAACAAATAAGAGCCTTGAAACAAAACAGTTACAGGAGCCACAGCCAATGAAGAACTTGAAAACAAATGACAGCAGCCACCATATCTCACGCCAGATTTCAGTTCAACATTTTAAAAATACTTTATTGATGCCTGAGGGGAATTTATAAGTCATTACAGTTGAATAGAGAATTATAAGAAGAATAAGAATATGAAAAAAGTGTGTAAATATAGAACAATAAATAAAAAAAGAAATGAAATGTGCATTATGCTACCATGTTTAACACTAATCCGTATGATATAAAAAATTATACTATTGAAATAAATACATGTTAAATGTTAACACATCAGCTCTAAATGAACATCATTAACAATTTTATATACATATCCAATAAGTAGAGGTACATTACAGAAAACATTTTAAGTCATAGTCTATGTTCAGTCCCTGAGGCGACAGGGTTCTCAGATGGTTGATCCAACAGTGTTCCCTCCTTGAAAGTAAAACATCCAAATCACCTCCTCTTGGGGACGAAATACGATGATTAAATTCAACAAAATGTGATACTACTGGATATATATACATTTTTTAATCTAAGATCTTAATTCTAATAGTAATTATAAGTCCAGAGATGCAAGTTTTCAGACTCCTTTGTTAATGGTTTTAAATCGCTGCAGGCCTCTTGATTGTTTTTGCGCTCTCTGATGCATTATTAGCTAATGAGTATCAGCTGTGTGAGCAGGGTGTGGCCTATATAACTAGTGAGTGTGCCTGTGTCTGACTATGATTGTTGATCTTGAAGAAGTTCTGGGAGCCAAAACTTTGTCTAAATAAAAGAGAAATGCACATAGAGCTAGAGTGTTCAACACCTACCTAACATTAGCAACACACTGTTAGCTGCTTGGTAACCTGCTTAAGTTGAAAGCGCATGTTATCTCTTAACATTACGTGTCTAACATTGTAGAGAGAGGTGAGCAGAGTTGAAGGTGAGCTGCAGGCGAGCAGCTGGTGGAAATAGCTGTGGGACTAGTTTGCACATTAATCCCAGAATCATCCCTCAGTGTTGTATTTTACTATTGTATGCTCCACTTGTTGGTTGTTGTCAACACATTAATGCAGCCCAAGTCTCTCTTCTCATGAAACAGCGCCTGTTTTATTTTCAAGCTGGGCTGTGTGTGTGCAGTCTGACAGTTTAATGTTTAAGCATTCAGCTGAGAGACGTTTCCCACCATGCAAGTCTCCAGGCCTCTTCGGCGGTTTGTAATAAATGGAGGCATTGCTGTTTTGTACATTAAAACAGTGGCACACTAACTCAGTGTCGTGTGTAGAGTAAGTTAGAGCGCATGAATTGTGGGAAAAGTACTTCTTACTGCCTGGAAGCAGGATGTGTTGGTCCTAGACAAAACATACCAAAGGATTCTGTGTGATTTGTCTCCTATGTGCTGTGTTATCTCATCCTGTTGCCTCTGTTGTCTTTACTCCCAACTTAATTCAAAGCAGTGGACAGCAGCAATGTGCTCTGCAGCCGACTGTATTTATGAAAACTGGAGGACAAACATTTTTTGCTGCGTGGAGATGCTTTGTTTCTACTCACCTCTTGGTTAGGCAGTTTTGCAGAAAAGCACTTCTGAGTTTAATCTAGGAGCCTCTTAATGGCCACAGAGTGCAGAGAGACAGACTGACTACGAAGTCAATAAACAGATTAATAAGCATATGAGTGGATTACTTTCATTGTTTAATGGAAGTATGAAAGTCCTTGTGGCATTTCAGCTCCTCCTTCCCTCTCGTAGTCACTGTTCCATACAACTGCAGAGAGAAGTCTGAGTCATACAATAACACTTGCTACTATCACTGAAAAAAAAAATACCCCTATAAATAAATTCAAACAGGTTCCAAATGCTGGTGACTTCATCCTGAAACAGCAGAAGATTCCTTGGAAATAAACAAACTACACCCTATCTTGAGTTGCTCAACATTAAGCTCTGCCAGTAAAGGACTGGCTCGGCGTCAATGACGTGACAGTAGGAGGTTATAATTTACAAAAGCTTTACTCTATCGACAGATGGATCTGGAAATGGAAGGTTTTAATGTAAACACAAACGACTCTGCGACGTACTGAAAGAGAAGTGGAGTCACCTACGCTAAGTGAATAAACTACTGCTGCGCTTTGGCTGCGTCCCCAAAAGGGTTTAACTGACAACTGTGACTCAAGGAAAGTTCAGCGTTTTTTAAAAATCATGAACAAAGCATGTGCACAGGAACATATTTTCACTGAGCTGCACAGTATAAAGGAGCATCCATGACTGTGTGTGTACATGTTCTTAAGTAGGAGCAAAGGTTACATGAGAATTGCTCAGACATAGTTACAGTGGTGGTCCCATCAGCTGTTACTCCAAATAATGTTGGCTCTCTTGCGTCAGTTTCTCTCTGGATTGCATGTGCCAAAAGTTCTAACATTTCGTTTTAAATGGTGTTGGACATTCAGTTGTCAGCTCATTGTCCACTCCATCACTAGGGACTCTGGCTTTGCCACTGTAGTGGAAGTCCCCTGCGTAGCCTCAGCACATTCTCATCCCAACTTGTCAAATACTGCTGCTTGGCCAGTGGACTAGCTCTCCTCCTGCATCTGTTAACGATTGTGGCATGCATTGTGTCTTCTCAAATACACTTCTATTTTCATAGGAAAAGTACGGTATCTGCTTGGTAGATGCATATAGTCTGTTTGAACATAAGCTTACAACGTAGGTAAAAGGTAAAAAGGTAAAAAGGTATGTATGTATGTTTTTCTTTCATGTGCAACAAAAAGAGTGTGTTTTAAATTTAGGGAACAAAAGCATGTGGTTAGGTTAGGTATTTTCAGGTCTTCTCTGCCTGTTTAGCCTGTCTGTGCTATTGATTAGCTCCCAATGCTACCGCACATCTCTGACCCCGACCCCTGTCCTTTGACCTTCTGCGATGACATTGGGCCTGTCCCAATACCCACACTTCCCCTAGAAATACCCACTTGCACTGGGTTGTGCGCGTTCACGTTTAGGCTAGTGGTGTCCCAAAACAGAACTAAGGAAGTGGAAGTGGTTTCCAACACTTAAAACCTGCCCTAGATTCTAAGGGAGCCCCAACACACACTTTCAGCGAAGTGGAGGATGACATTTCTGAGAACACCTTACAAAGTCAGCAAGTCGGTTGAACACAGCGTCAACATATTTAAACAAATCAACTTACCCGAACAAAATCGATCAGAACTAGAAGATGCCGCAGGAGCCTCCTGTTTTTAGCATTTCTTCTCCGTTGATTCATCCGACAGAGAAGAAGAAACATAGCACATGTCACAGGTAACACAAGTGCTGGAGCTGGCATTTTCAAACCTGAATGTCTACTGGTATCTTACATCGCTACTTCAGATATGGGCGTGGTTTACATCGAAAGTGGGTTGGGCCTACTCAGAAGTTATTATTTAAACCTGAAATTCATATGGATTAATCAGAAGTTGCAATATATATATTACCCACAAGGAAAAAGCATCAGAATTGAGCATCAGATCATTTTTTTATAACGAATAAAAGATTAAACATCGCTATGAAAATCAGAATTTTTTTTCACATTTTACTCGTATGATACTTGTACTTATAATAAATATATTATCAGTACTGGATACTCAATTTGTTTGGCTCAACTCTAGTATTTTCGCTACAATATACCACTATGAACAAGGACTGTGAACTCAGCCATAACCAAAACCTTCTGCTTTTTCTGTGATGTAATATGGCAAAATATATTTTATGCCTCAGCAGAGCTACAAGGGCAAGTTTGGGTGATCATGTGCAGGTAAAAGCAGTTTTACAACACTTAAACCACAGTTTAACAGATCTCAGTATTTGAATCATTATTGTTTTGAGTCCTTGAACAAATCACATATGTTCCTTTTTACCGATGCCAGGCCCTCACTGGGAAGCTGAGTCTTTTGAGCAAGGGTGTGATGTGTTTTGGTTCAGTCTGGAATCCACTCCTGTTTCTGAGTGAGGTCACTTTTAAGCACCGAGGAGGATAGAGAATACCTCTCTGTGTTGTCGTACTGAAAGAAGGGAGTTAGTTTCTAGTTTCAAGTGGATTTACAGGACAATCACTTATTCACATCTCTTGGACACTTATCTCCTGTTTCATTTTGAAGAGATCCCTCTTTGTCTGTTTTTGTCTTTCACTGGCCAAACTTTAACAAAAAAGGTCAGACGTCTCTGGTGGAGTTAAAGTTGCCATTGAGTATTGGGTTTTGATTATGTGTGACTTCTTAAGGGAAGGTTAGGATGAGTTCAGCCTTTGGTGCTTGACGAGAAAGTAAACCCCACAGCTATTCCCTGTCCAGGTTCTCCCATCTGCTGGGCAGATGATGATGATAAGTGTTCCCCTGCTGCCTGCTGTCCTCTCCACTTGTCCTTCTCAGAATGCTGTAAAACCAACCATGGGTGATTTCTTCTCGGGAGGACGGGATGAGATGGAAAGTTGGTTACATGGATATGTGCAGAAGCACGTGCACATGCATGGACTCTCTCACACTCACATAAACCCCCAGGCTCAATAAAAAGCTAGTGGGACATGAGGTTGGCTCCATTCACATAAACTCTGATGCACTTAGTCAAATGATGGGAAAACAAAACCAGAATCTGGCTTGTGCTTGATTTGTTTTGCCAAAAACAATAGAGATAAGGACACACACACATGTGGAAATAGCATTCACACACAAACAGACTTCCTCTGCCTTAAAGGTACCCTGTGGAGTCTTTTACCACTTGTTATGGAGCAAAGTTTTCACAAACAGGTCCCTGTTTCGTTTCCTCTTGAGCACACATATGAAGATGCACACACAGGGCTTATTATATTATTATTATTTTATAAATATTAGTATTATTATTAATTGTTTTTCCATAACCACTTATCCTGTTGGGGGTCACGGGGGGGCTGGAGCCTATCCCAGCTGACATTAGACGAGAGGCGGGGTATACCCTGGACAGGTCACCAGACTATCACAGGGCTGACACATAGAGACAGACAACCATTCACACTCACACAAATAGATTTTATATTTTTTAGTTATTTTTACATTTTTTTTATCCTATAGGCAAAAAATAAATTCATCGAGAAATGCGCTACTTTGGCTTCAATGCTGCCGCCTCTCTCTGTCTGCAGTCACTCTGTTGCCTCGCTTCATGTCCCACCCACAGCACGATATTAATATCTGATAATAGCTTATCAACACACAGTTATTCAATCTGACAATCCTGACGCCAATGTTGCGAAAACACTGAGTGTGTCTGCTGGAATTGTTTCATTAGTAATGGTAGTTACTGAATGTAACCTCAGCTGTATGAGCATGAAAACTGCAAGGAGAGGAAGAGGTAGCGACACTGTGCCTTAGACCTGTTAATATGAGTCAGCTGTCACTGTTCATAGAGGCTTTAGTCTGCATCACTCATGTGCATGAATGTGACTTGCAGGTGACAATATGCACATTCCCACCAATGATTTCATACTATTCCACTGATCTACAGGTGGCAGTAATGCACCATGAGAAGCATCAGTGTGTCGGGAAAGGCAGGGAAGAAGAAAACAAACACTGGAGGTTTCAAGCTATTCAAAAAATTGACTTTGCAGATATTTCAAGAGAAAGTAAAAGGCAGTCCACGTGTCTATATCTGCATTCCATGTACTTACCAAATGCTTTGTGTGTATCCTTGACGCCTAACAAACTGTCATCAGGTACCTGTCTTTGTCCTGATAATGTACAGTATATTGTACACACTTGTACAAGCCACATAAATGTGAGGTTTAGGCCCTCAAACAGTATGTTGGACGATGGCTGTTTCATTAGTTATGCAAGGACATCCAATAGAAGGATGCACTGGCCTTTCCAAATCATCGGGAATCACCTTATTGCAGATACTGTATCTTCAGTACTCACCTATCTACTCCACTGGTCGGCTGATATTGATCTGTTGTAACAAGCTTTGACACAGAGGGTCACAAAAAGTCTTGGTAGCCTTTTTAGTCACTGGCGCTTCTCTGCTGAAAACAAACCAAGTTTGAATGACACCAACAGAGATTCTCTTCATCACTCCTCAATGAGTCAACTGCACCGTCAAATTAACCATGACCCTTGTTCGCTGTGTGTGTCTGTGTGTCAGGTGTTGGCTCATGCAGGGGTCTTCTGTGAATGATCTGATTATCTTAAAGCCCATGGTGTTGCGTGCGTTCCCATCGTCAGACAGTGTGGAGCGCCAAGACATACCATCGCCCAAACACATGCACACAGATGCCATATCAGTGACCTACATTTGTTTCAAAATCGCAATGTATAACCAATCAATGTTCGACGCGAGAACCCACTGATTTTCTTCCAAACCACTGTCAGCATGGAGACATGACTGGCTCGCAATGTCACCTGTTTTCTGTGTGTGTGTGTGTGTGT
>JAPZEB010000011.1:6032770-6046408 GCA_029783705.1 Chaetodon striatus | reverse complement strand
TTTTTTGTGTGTGTGTGTGTGTGTGTGTGTGTGTGTGTGTGTGTGTGTGTGTGTGTGTGTGTGTGTGTGTGAAGCGCTAAATGCAAGAAATTACTGTTCGTAGCGCAGCTAGTCTAATCACTCACAATAGCAGCATCTGTTCTTACGCATCCTGTTTCCGCAGTTGTTAATTTCTGGCTTTACTCAAACAGCTCAAGCATTTACAGCATCATTACAGGCCTCCAGGGGCCGAGCCTACAGCACATCAAGTAAGCATGGATTTGTAAGACGCCTGCATTAAATATTAAAACATGGCAAATATAATCAAGTATTATCAAGATGAATTCTGCCTTAAGGGGGGAAAAAAGTAAATCGTGTGACTCTGTCAATCAGAAACAGCTCCGGAAAGGAATTTGTTTTGGGACAGAATAATAGAGGCGATTTTAATTACAGAACATCTGCGTCCATTGCCTGAGGTGACACCAAAAAGTCAGCAGAAGGAAAAAAATGCAACCATACGCAGACAATTTAGTCAACAAAGCGAGTCGCAGGATAGGAACAGACTGGTATTATTTTAAAACGTCAAGGACCAAAGCGCCGCTTTAAATCAGATGCAGTTTTAGTCAATTGGATTCAGAATTTGGTTGCGAGAGGCATGGCTGTGGTTAACAATCTGGATTTGATCTGAACCGCAACAGAACACTACAGCACCAGTGTGCATTGTTTTCGCTGTCCTGTTTTGTCCTTTTAAATTAAAAACCAGAGACGTAAGGTGGAAGTGAGTGAGTCACTGCTGGTGACCAACAGCTCAGACGCAGATATATCGCAGTGTGTTTGTGCTTGCAGAGCAGAAAACCTTCATTATTGCCTCTTTTCAAAGAGCTCACTGTACTTCCAGTCAGAAGCGTTTCCCTTCAACCATTAGATCACTGTGACACCACTGCCAGACTCCATCGCTGTGTACACCACAAGCCTCTTTATCAATAATTGTAAACACTCAGCTGCTGAATGTGAACTTTTATCTTATCTCCAGTGTGTGTGTGTGTGGAAGTGATGTGGGAAAGAGAGAGGGAAAAGAAATCCCTCTGTGCACAAACGGGAAGCCACCGGGCCATTTCAGAAATATATATAATGGTCTCTAGCCACAGACTTACTTCAGTTGAATCATGGTCTCGACCGCAGATGATGGCTGGGTTAGGAAAATGATAGAGAGATGAAGAGAAATTGGGACAGAGACATGATGGGAGAGAGGGAAGACAGGTTGCAGAAAAAAGAAAATCATGACTAAGAGAAGTGAGAAGTGTGAGGAGAAAATTTGAAAGACTGAGAGCAGATGACAAGACACCAAGAAAAGAAAGAGAACTGAAGTAGGATTTAAAAAAGATGTGGAAAGACAGAGAAAAGAAGAGGGACAGGAAACCAGCAACAGACAGAGAGACAGATGCAGCTCGAGATAGATGGGAAGAAAGGCAGTGAGACATACAGAAGAATGAGAGCTGTAATTTAATATCGGGTGTTCATTCATTTGTAAGGTCCTGAGAGAATTGCACATTAGTGGAAACCAAAGCCGGCATGAAGACACGTGAGGAATAATAGGAAGGCATGAAAATCCCTGATAGCAGCATTTGAAGCTGTGTAATGAGTTAAGTATGTTGCTACATGTGGAAAGCATCAGCACAATGTAGAGGAACTCAGAGGCATAAAATGCAGCATTATGAGGATCAGACGTAAAGAGCCGCACAGAAGGTTTGCAAGTATATTTTTCACTTGATATATCAAAAATATTGATGTTACGGCTGATAATTTCCTTATAATTTTGTATGATGTATGATGATTGTAGCTCATTTCAGTACACCATAGTAACAACACTGCAGATTAGATTTGTGTGTGAGATAAAAGTATGTTAACATCATGTTATACTGCAGCTGGTCTGACTACGCTCTCTGAAAAAAAAACCCCAAACAAACAAACGCATCCGTTATTTTTGTCACCGTCATGCCAAAAGTTGTATCGGATCAGAAAACTCTCCCAGAGGGCGTCGACAAACATTTTGCCTTCTAATTGTAGGACTTGTTGGTAAGGGAGAGTGACGTTTATCCTGGTGATCAACAGGGCAGTGCTCGTTGTGATCGTCAGTATGTCAGGACTTTGTATTTTGTACATAACGACCAAGACACACTTAACTGTTTTTAGACAACTAGGGGCAACAAACGCCCCCTGCTGCGTTGCCTGACCTCGCCATGTCTCGGCCAAAAAAGTTGCACATGAACACACTGCAAAGACCATAGCCGACGCTCAACCAGTACGTACATTCTGCGCTTGAATAAGAGCAAATATTGCTCACACCAGCAGACAGCGGTTATCTGTAATCTTCATTAAGAAAAGGGAAACTGGAACACTATCTTGATGCTAGTTAGCCAGTTAGCACATTCACACCACAATCCATTGTTGAAAGAACAAAGCACATTTACTATTCGCCAGTGAACAATAACACAAGTGACTCAATGGCTAAAGAAAAATAATCTTATCATATGTCGGTGAAGGTTTTTAGTCATCCAGGTCATGGTAATCATGAGTGCTATATCGTAGGCAACTGGACTTGCTTGCGCTTCTTGAGGACGTTTCGCCTCTCATCCAAGAAGCTTCTTCAGCTCCTATCATCATACATAACAAGTTTGTTTTGATCTCACTCCCTTTTACCTCCCGTTTACCTCTTGCGCACTGAGCTGAACTGCCAAAAAGAATGTCAGAAGCCGATGTGGGGGCAGGGCTGTGGGACACATCCCACTGACGAGGTCGGCCAATGCTCACCAACGTCCAAACTTTGACTGACAGCCGACTGTGGGCTTAGTGTGTCAGGGCCTTAAGCTTTCTTCCACTATGAGAGAAACAGGTAATTGTTGCACCCAGTGCTTTCTGTTCCCAACACCACACAGCTGATATTGTCAAAAAGTATTTAGCTAAGGTTAGGAGAGCTTCATTCATGTAACAATTGTGGTCACGCTTTAAAAAAATGTTAAACTGTTGCCTGGTGGGAGGAGATCATGTAGTGTGCCTAATATCTATCACTGAAATGTACTCCAGAAACTCACTGTCAAATATCAGATGTCAGAACATCTTTTAAATCACCAAAAAAAAGATCATCATAACAAGTGTGGTACCACTAATGTAACTCTGACAAAGCCAAAATGGATGAGGTAATGTTCATTAACCTCTCTTGTTTCAAATCTCTGCAAGTTGCTTTCCAAAGCATTCCCAGAATGACTGGAAATGTGAAACTGATGGCTGCAATCATGCCATTTCTAGTAACACGTAAAAGCACCAGCATCATCTATGAAGCCATTTACCCTCATATATATGTAAAATCTGTTGTCCACTACATGTGACTGAGAGCTAGAGAGCAAGCTGCTGCGGACAGTGTGTCATTAATGCTGACAAACAGCATCGTAAACCTCTTAATGATGCATTTCTCACCAGCAGAAGCATGACACATTGGCCATTAGAGCAAAGCCTCTTCCAGCAAACACCAAGTTAGATTAGGAAAGAGATCCACATTTCCTAATCTGAAGGAGACAGAAAAATACCCACACCATTGCTCATGATCCTCTAACAATGTTGATACGAAGCAAATGGGCTTAAATGCTGAAAGTGAAACCCTGTTTCTGGTTAATAATGATTGTGAGGCTAAGCGTGCCGGGATGGACGGTTTTTCCGAGCGCTTTCTCAACACCGTCCAAATGTTTTCACATCATGTTTGAGCACTCCTCCATCTGTCTTTGTGCCATGTGTAATTATATAAGTGAGTGTTTGCGTGTGTTTGTGTCTGCACATGTGAGCGTTTGTCCGTGTCTACCCCTCAGTTTTGCATCTGTGTGTTTGTGGGGGTGAAGTTCATTGCTGTAGTCTGGTCTCTATTATTTCCTTAATTTTGTTCCAATAGAGCTCCTTTCTTTCTCTCTAATGGAAGCCCATTTCCGCCAGGAAAAAAAGGATGAAAGTTGGGAATGATAAAAAAAATGCTCATGGTTGGTAGAAAAAAAGAGAGGTCACAGCTTTTACTGTCTTAGTCAAAATAAGGAAAGCAAGATGGCTTTCAGCAAGGTCAGATCACTGTGTAGCTGATGATCCTTCAAATGTCACCATGTGTCACACAGGACACTGTTGCTATGCTAACACCAATAACTGTGTGTTGCTGAACTCTATCAAACCTGGAAAGTGTCAAAGCAGTCTTCCATGGATTCCCGGATTTTCCAGGCCTGCATCGGAGCCGTGTTTGTTTACTTTCCTCCACTGACTTTCCATTTCTCCAGTCTCTTTTCCCTCCATGTGGCATTTCCGAGCAGCGACAGGGCAAAAGGGCCTATTTGTTTCATTCATAAACAAAAACTCTGCTTTATCCTCTGTGAACCTGGTGCCGCTGTAACGCTGCTCTTTGTGTCCACAGTAAACCGCACACATTTGGGTTAAGCAAAGGCGCATTTCTTAGATGAAGGGTGTAAAACAAGCAACCATATACCCCCGGCTTTAGAGAGGAAATGAAAGACTCCGAGGGTGAAACCTCGCAGGTCATAGCTTCGCACAAAGACTGTTTTCTTCCTCCTTTTGAGGGAAAATCAGGACAAACATCCTGGACATATGCATATTTCACACTCCATTCAAAACAGAGAAGGATCAACATTAAAGAAGCAGCAGGTTATATGAAACTAAAGGAATGTGGAAGGGTATTTGGTTGTTATTTTGGCCTCACTCGGACAAGAATATATGTTGCGGTTAGGGCTGATTTCTTGATGTTTCCCTCAGCACAACCCAAAATGAGACAGTGTTACTAAAGCAGGAAACACGGTCACGTAATACAATCATAATGTTGGTTGGAGGTATTTTTCTTGTTTGTTTTTTTTTTGAGTTTTGAATGTTTCAGTGCTGCTTTTTGTGCTGAGTCTTGTCCTGTTTCAGAGTAAGATGTTTCACTCAGAGACAAATAGCTCGGATAGTTTCTCTGCTGGGCTGCGAACTGAGTTTGAGAAATTTATCTAACTCCGGAGAGTCTGCCTGCATAGCTGGGAAGTGAGGTCAAGCCTTCGCTGCAGCTGCCGCCTGCAAAACACTAACAGATAACAGGCCTGCCTGTCAATATTGTCTCCCTCTATCCCCCTCACTGTCTCTGCTTGCCTAATTTCTCATCAAGACTTTTTGTTTTACTGTCTCCAGAGTGTAATGTCCTGCAGTTGTCTTGTAGTTGTGACAAATAGCATCTGTTGACTGGAATTACAATGCGTGAACTCGACATTCGCGAGTAATGAGTCAGTGATCCCCCCCCTCGACTGTGCTAACACACTTCATCTAGTCAGAGAAATGATGATGCACTGTATTCGCCCAAACGGGGTTGGAAGGTTGTAGATATGATGATGGAGTGCTGGAGATCTGGTTGCAAAAATGAGGCAAAGGTCAGTTATTTATGTTACTGTAGATGTTTCAAGTCAAGGGAGTGATAATGACGGATGGTGATTGTGATTTACCGAGAAATAAGGAATGGAATCCCATCTTTTAAACATGAAGTTTTAGTTGCCCAAAACATAGCTGAACTATAACCATTGTGTTATTATTATTTTTTTGTTATGATAATGTAACAGATTTGGAAAGCACTGACAAATGAATGACTGAAAATGCTCATATATGGTGTGTTTTGGAGGGCAGTGACCAACAGGCTATCTACATCAGTTAGGCCTGTCATGTTAGCTACTTTTGTTGGATGATATATTATCCAAGAAATAACTGTAATAAATGATATTATTGGGATTTTGAGACCATTTTATGTCCCTGAGATAATGGATAATGATAATATCCTTTCAAAGAGCAATGAACTTTCAGGTTGACCAGAAATGACAGAAAGATGTGTATTTGTGTAGTTTTTTTTTTTTCCCATGTTCATTCAGCTTTGGTGCTGTTTAAAAAAAAAAGCTATTTATTTTGGCATCATGTGCACTACAATTCTGGTGACATTCTTATGTAAAGTACCAGGCATGCAAACACATTAGCCATATCATAGGACATGTGGACAGGACCTTGACCAGTTTTGCTGACCTTCATAAGTTGATAACCTAATTATCATGACAGGCCGAACTTACCCAGCTGGCCACCAACTTCACTGACTTCAGATCATTTGTGCTGATTAAGATTAAACAGAGGTCTTTGGTGCCTGGACACCAGAGTGGGATATTTTGTGATCGACATCTGAGCGGCAACAAGATAAATCCCCCCATGAAGTATGAAGTTACAGTCCAGTAAACCCAAAACATGAGTCCTCATGAGGACACAGAGTCTCAGGAGGATATAATTACTGTGTATGTCATTAGTCATGTAGTAGAGTAATCTATATTGTTATACATCTCGTAGTCAGAATGCAATAACATAGTTGAATACCAGAGCAAGTTACATAATTGATTTTTTTGTGAAAAAAAAAAAAGCATTTGTCTTTTCTTTACATCAGTTAACAAAATAACAGTCAAATAATTTATTATTATTTAATTTGCACAACTTTACCACCACGTTTTCAGATTTAATTACTTTTCTATGGTCTTGGTGTTAGTATGTTTAATGAATGACATTTCCCAATTTCTCCATTACATGAAACATTTTTTTTAAAATTTTACTCAGCTTCTTCTCAGTTTCTTGATGTATTGTCTATGATATAGAAAGAAATGTGTGTGTTGTGATAGATAAGATTACACTGTGTGGACAAAGTAACTGGAGGAGAATTGCTTTTCTATTTACACAGATGAAAGGTAATGGAATGATGTTATTTATTTATTTACAATCAGTTTTAAATTATTAATTTTATCATGGTTATCAATGCGGCCTTTTACGGTATCATTCCCTGTAGGCGTTCCATAAGCGGTTAGCTAATGCATCCACATAACAAACTACATTAAAAACACAGCGCAACGAAAGTACTTTGTACTCAAAGTGTCAGTAATAAGCTTTAGATGTGGTTATAGAGTGACATAGTGTTTTTGTTCTGTAGACTGATGGTGTGGTTGTTAAGTGATGCTGATGTGGCTGTAGAGTGATTTTTTTTCTTTGTTTCAAGACAAACCAAAAACAACAAACTCTGGCTTCCAGATGGAGTGGCTTCAGCCACACTGTATATATTACCTCATCCGATCAGTGGTTGTGCTGATGGATACATTTTCAGGGCCAAAATTTAAGTTTCTGCTTCTTTATTTAATGTAATGTATTTCTTTATTTTTGTGGTTCAGTAGAGGGAGAGGGAAAACATGAAGATGTCTGCCTGGTTCAAATCCAGGACGTCACATTAACATAATATTAATTTAGAGTGAAAGTGGAGGTGGCAGGATGCCTCCCATGTGAAATGTTTGGGGCATCGTTTTTTTAAGATGACACTGAAAAGATGTGGCGCTGTTTTGCTCAAGTCATCAGTACTCGAGTTCAAGTCATAGTGAATCATTGTTTCATGTGTGAGTCAGTCTGAGACCAAAGGAAGTCATTAGTGTTCAAATTTATCATTTACATTTGAAAGCCATTAAAAGTCATTAAAAACTGCAGGAATCCAGGACGTCCGAGACTTAGATCAAATTAACGGAAGAAGAAGAAAAAGAAAAAGTTTAAAAAATTCTTAATTAAGAAAGTCACATCACATTTTTGTGGTATTAACTTCATTCAGCCCAAGTGTTTTGCCAGACTCATGAAAGGCAGAAGAAACCACAAATTAGAAAAGGTAAGAAGCTTCATCACTCATTAGTAATAATGACTCACGTCAAGCCAAAGCCAAAAAACTGCTTTTTGCTTCTTTCATGTAGCTTAGCTTTCATTAGCTTCAAATACAGATGTATTACACATTTTCCTTCTCAGGATGATTAAATATGTGAAGTGAGTTATTGCCTTAATGATTAATGATTGTGTATTTGGCAATGGCTAGGGGCATTATGTGTTCAGATTGTCCATCCGTCTGTACAATTCCCATGAACGCGATATGTCAAGAGCACCATGAGAGACTTTTTTTTTTTTTTTTTAATTTGGCACAAACATTCACTTGGATTCCAGGATAAACTTGTTAGCTTTTGGTTTCCGCAGATGAAAGGTCAAGGTCACTGTGACTTCATCAGCCTCATTCTTTCGAATGTGGTATCTCAAGAACACCCAGTGTAAATTTCTTCAAATTTGGCACAAATGTTCACCTGGACTCAACAGTGCACTTATGAGATTTTCGTGAAAATCGACCATTTCATGAAAGGCCAAAGGTCAAGGTCACTGCGACCTAACAAACAAGTTTTTTGATAAAGTTTCATACAAATGTCAAACAGGATAAAATGATGAAGTGATGACATCTTATATCCTAAAAGTCAAAGGTTAACTTAACTGTGACATCATACTGTTCTGCAAAAAGAAGAGGAGACATTTGGTTGGTGAACTGGTGACTCTAATCTTGGGTGTCCAACTTGATACTGTGCTGCTTGTATAGATCTTCTGTGCTGCTGAGAGAAGATGTGTGTGAAGCATCCATGTTTTTACAGACTTACATGTGAACCAGTGCATGGAACTGCAAGGCAGTAATTCTAGTTTACTCTGCTTCTTGTCTCCTCAGGTGCGTTCATCGTCTGCTGGACCCCCGGCCTGGTCATCCTCCTCCTCGATGTTTTCTGTGCCAGCTGCAACGTCCTTACCTACGAAAAGTTCTTCCTGCTCCTTGCCGAGTTCAACTCGGCCATGAACCCCATCATCTACTCCTACCGTGACAAAGAGATGAGCGCCACCTTCAGGCAGATCCTGTGCTGTCAGCGGCAGGAGAACGTCAACGGGACGACGGCGGAGGGATCCGACCGGTCCGCGTCGTCTATCAACCACACAGTGCTGAGCGGTGGTATGCACCACCACCACAACGAACACTCGGTGGTATAAAGCAGGGCTGGAGATCATGGAAATTAATCCAGCTGCCTGAGGGGGTTAATCTGTTTTGGAGACTGAAGAAGGTAAATGACAGCATGGGAAGGTCGAGAGAGACTGCGAACATGATGCGAACTGAAGACAGTAACGTGATAAATTGGAGAATGAAGATGAGGTGGATGGAGTGGAGCTGATGAGGTGCTGAATGAGATCAAAGTGAAGAATGGCAACTATGAAGAAAGATGACAAGAGACTTTACCGCTGTGGGAGTCTGATCTTCGAGGACTCTGATAGGCTGTTAGTGTTTTTGTTTAGTTGTTTATTATTTTCTATTTGTGTTGTTATGGACAACGCTGATATGAACTATTTAAAAGTAATCTGTGAAATGAAGGTAATGCCAGTACTCCAGTCTACTATAACTCTGTATCCTGTAGTCGTGGGTTTCAGACTTCTCCCCCTTGATCCCCATTATTAAGAAAGGTCTCATTCGATCGTACACACATTGCATGCAGATATGACATGAGAGTTTCCTTCACATCCATTTGAGGACTCATTTTGGGTCTGAACCCAAATTTAGAACACCATTCTTTTGTCATTGTTTGGGAGTAACACCAACATGTGCAGTTTTGTGCTCATAACATGTCACCGAATGTTAATACAAGTTATTTCCAGCAGCCTTTCTTCATAGCATTTGCATCTATTTCCAGGGTTTAGCAACTTACCAAAAAACATTGTTGTACCTATTATATTTAAGTTACCAGAGCCACTATACATTTCACATTCATCTTTTAATGACAAGTGACCTGACACCCTACATACTCGGGGGAATCATTATTCTCCTTATCTTATTCTCTTAGTTAAAAGCATTCGTTAATCTAGTTCCTTCTTTTCATCCAACCTAAATACACGAAGGGTCCAAGATCTGTTGTTTATTCCCTCTAAGGAATTAGAGACGAGTTGTTCCAGGGATCATACCAAAAACGGGAGGAGGATGTTTTGTGGTTTTGGAGCAGGCTCTGTGCCACAGCGTTATGTGGAGACAAGGTGAAGGTCGTTTCTGGTGAGCGTTCGCAGACTTCAGATCATGATATGAAATGTGCTGAGCTGTCTGCCTCTCGTGGTTTTATCAAGCATCTCTGCGTCCATGAGGCTGCGTCCAAGAGCAGGAGGGGGCGTGAGTGAATGTGAAAGTACGTTGATGTGAATTAGAGAGAGGTGATGAGGTGGGTCTTTTCAGTATGAACATGGAGATACAATGGATGTTAATGAATGCCTGCGTGCGTTTGTAGTTCACAGATTCAGTTGGGTCTACAAACACTGACCTTTAAATTGCCTTGCAGTCTGTCTAATAGTTATATTTCAGTCTGGACCAAAGAGATGTACCGACCCTCAGACTAATAACATTGCCATATACAGAGCCACACCTCTAACCCAGCCAATACAAATCCAGTTTGTTATTGGTCAGTAGTGAAACATTGTGTCAGAGTTCACTAAAGCAAAAGCTTCACTTAGATTTACTAGGCCTCCACAGGCAAAATTTTGTCCAAAATGTGACTTTGGTCCCTCCTATTAAATTGAACTCATGAGCTCCATTTCTAGCTAGTGTGGCTGTTAGCAGGCCATTAATTGGTCAGAATCAGGGTTTTTACAGAGGGGTTTCAGAGAGGTTTAGATCTCTGTTCTGGAAATGTGTGCAGATCAGCACATATTTAACTAGATAATGCATCATTTGCATCATTTAAACATAACATTTCAGAGAACTTGTAATACATGAAATATTAGTCTTACTGGGGAAGTTTCATTGTGATATCTAAGAGTTAAAAGTTTTATCTCGTTTCCCTGTAATGTCTCCCCTTATGATAATACTACAAAGTCAAACAGAGTTGAGCCACTGCAGTGTTAAATGGTGATATCTCATTTCCACAAGTGCACTCCCCACCTTCTGCTATTAACTTGAGACTCAACTCAGGCCGGCTTTGATGCTCTGACGTACATCGTTAAAAAGCACCAGCTGAACGTTGTGTCGTGACTTGAATCAAAACACATTTGGGCCAAAATACATAGACAAAGCTCCAAACAGCTGACAGAAACGTGAGACCCGCGGCCAAAAACACAGTCAAATGTTTTCCAGGAAGCAAGATGTTTGTCAGGGATTTAAGCTGCAGTGAAATGAAGTCAGCTGGTATTTTTGCCTTTCAAAGTTGGCCAAATTGTTGCCCTGTTATGAGGCAATGTAAGTTTTTTTTTTTTTGGATTTATTTCTTGGGGTACCCTAGCTGTTGTGCTGTTGTATCATCATCATTATACATTTTCCATATTGTTTTTGGCCTTTTAATCTCCATGTTGTGCCTTTATACTATAAAAATAACTTAAGAAAACTCAAATTTTAAGGCAGCAATCTTAGATATTTTCTCCTTAGACAAACTTAACTTATTTCCTCAAGTTTTGCCTTTGAATTTATCCATCCTTCACTTCTATTAACTCCACAACAGGCCTCACACAGTTTCACTCACCAAACTTTGTCTCTCTACGGCTCTGGACCCATCCCTCCATATCTGATATTCACTGTAACCATTTCTCTAACACAGTATTGATTCAGGTTATATATCAAACCAACTAAACTTTCTGTCTCTGTATGTCTCTGTTTACCAGTGTGTCACTCTTTGTACACCATTGTAAGTATATGTGTACAGTATGTATGTATATAAAAATATATTATTCAAAGTTAATCACCAAAGGGAAAGTGTTTCTGTGTTTGTAAATTTAAGTGTGTTATAATCTGTCCAAATGTACTGTAGGATTTTGTTTATTTTGTTTTTATGTCATGAGCTCTTTTATATTGTGATCCTAATTGTTGAATTTCCTGTAGACACTATTACAGTTATTAACTTGTTTGTGACCCAGAACTAGATATCTATGTGTGCAGTGCCTTCCAGTCCTCTTCCCTTAAAGAGTAACCTAACACCAGGTTGTAACGCAGTGTTTTACCGCCCTCTCTGGTTGAAAATGTGCCTTGTTGCACCTGTAACCACACCCATCAGTGATGTCACAGTGTCCTGGAGTACACTTACACATCACTGGAGCAAGGTGAGAAGCTTAACCAACGGAGGTCAGTAAAAACAAGATCATCAGGTGGTGTTTTCTTCTCTTTAAGTGTGTGTGTTGCTAACACCGTCGTTTTATAATTGCCTTAAAGTACAACAAGAATTAATGTCAGTGTTAGAGCGATATTTCACGTTTGCAGAAAGTGTGATGCTTGATTTTTTTAAAATAACAACACATCCTCAAAAAATTGCTTGATGAGGTCAAACACATAAAAAAAGATTGTATGTTATGATTTTGTTTTTTAGTAGGAGTTGGTGAAATTATAAACTCTTGTTCCAAATGAAAATATTTGATCAATGTTTCAAGTTTTCGGGGCGGGGTCAAAACAAGTTCACATCATCTGATTTTGGGACATGATTTGGAAATTTAAATGTAATTTTTTTTGTTTTGTCTTTTTGTTCAAGGAGACAAAATCCATTCTTGTGGGCAACACAAACTGGCAGCATATGAGCATGTCAAAACACCTGCGCCCATAACTCCACACCTGCAGTCTCAACACGTGTCAGTCTGCTGTTATTTATGCTGAGATTTACCACTGTCCATTTTCTCATCTTCATCACTGAACTCTCCAGAAAAACAAGAGTTTTATCACAGTTTCTCTTCATATTGGCACGGTCGTTGTACCCTGACTACTACTAATTTTGTCTGAGAAATGTTGGTATTGTAGGTTTCTGCATTTTAACTTGAAACTGTGGTTAGGCTTAGGCACAAAAACCACTCATGTTTTGGCTTTAAATACAGGTTTGGGGGCACAGTCCCCGCTAGAAACACAGCAATGTCAAGGTGAAAAATAACTGCTTTTCATAGCACTATCTTTGATGGAAGAACAGCGAGTTGTCACTAAAATAGCGCCAACGTTTGGTGCCTTAAAAGCCACTGGAAACCCAGCAATGACTGACTACACAACCAGTTTTGTTGTTGGTCGATCTGGAACAGTGGTTTTTCATGGTCTGCAGCTTTGGTAGGGATTTAGCCGTCAGACACAGATGCTAAAAAGCCACCTTTTGCGGTGGTTTGATACGCAGTCAGATGTTGTCAGTTTGTAATGACAGTGGACACAACCTGTTGCAATGTCATGATTGGTCGCCTGGACGACACCTGTTGAAGCAGTATGAAAAGTGGACGGGTAGCATCAGTGCATAAAGTCACAGGGCGGCATCGGTTTGAAACACTGCTGATAACATAATATAAGGAGTTGGAAAGTGCCTATATGGCAGGCAGGAGGGTGGTGGATGGGTCCAACAAACCCTGGACTTTCATCGGGGGAGCCCAGTGTTTGCTTCCTGCATCAATGTAGAGCCAAACCATGATGTTTGATCCTAAACCTAACAATGTGCTTTTGTTGACATCCCGGCGTTGTTAGCAGCATCCTCAACGTCAACAGCAGACGCAGGAGGATACCCCGCGCATAGTATGAAGACATGAATGTCCACAGACAAAGTGGTGTTATGTAACATTTGGGGATAAGAACATGTTGGCTTGGCAGGAGTCTGTTGCCTAGGTATCATGCAATCCACCCTTCCCTCCACCTCTCAGTGACAAAGTCAGCCCACACAACAGGTCACTTCAGAAACGTTGACATAAGTATCAAATTTTGTGGTTTGCAAAAACGTACAATGCCAACATTTTCCTCTTGAGACTGGTCTGAATGGT
>JAPZEB010000011.1:6019022-6032119 GCA_029783705.1 Chaetodon striatus | reverse complement strand
CATTCACACCTACGGCCAATTTAGAGTCACCAGTTAACCTGCATGTCTTTGGACTGTGGGAGGAAGCCGGAGTACCCAGAGAAAGCCCTGCTGACATTGGGAGAACATGCAGACTCCACACAGAAGGGCTCCCCCATCACAGGGTTCCAATCCCCACCCACCTCAGGTCCGGACCAGGAACCCTCTTGCTGTGAGGTGACAGTGCTAACCACTGCACCACCGTGCTGCCAACAAAGTCATCCATTTTCAAATTTTGCTGCACGTATTGACAACAGCCCTAAAAAAAGCAACCACCACAACAAGCAAATGCAAAATGCTAGTGCACACCTTACTTCTGTTGCATATGTCTGCACATTAATCAGGTCATAAGTGAAGGAAGGAGGGAAGAGCTTGTACCCTCAGGGAACTAATAGTCCTCTGTTATTCCAAAGATTACAATTTTCCAACTCTGTATTAGGTCTTATTCCAAATGTAGCATTTTGGATCAAGACATGTAGGAAATGTCAATCTATTCGGGGTTTAGGGCCACTCTTTGACCATGCAGCAAATTCGGCATATGCATCAGCAAATTTGGAATATGTGTCTGAGGTGTTTACTGCCGTTTGCAACACACAATCTCTTGCCTGTTTACTGTCAGCGCTGTGCGTTGTACACAAACAGACTACCCAACAATTTGCAAGGCTTGTGAAGAGATGCATGCCCAAAAGAAAAGCTCAAATTTCTGGTTTAAGGGAGAAACACACCCACTTTTAAACATTATAAAAGACTTGGATATTAACAGGTTTTTGGGTATGTGCAAATGTCCCAATGTCAAGCTTTTCCAGAAGGTGGTTGAGAGAATACAAGAGGGAGTCCATGTCCTCACAGTGAAACAAGTCCACCAGTTGACACAAAAAGCAAAATGACAGAAGCCACTAATCCATATTTTGGTGTGATAAACAACAGGCTAAATCAGAATATGCACAGCTTAATAAAATATTCATTTTCACTAGCCATATAAACAGCTTTAGAAGAACATTGTCTTATTTGAAGTAAGGGGAATTACGGAAAATTTTGTGCATGCACAGTAACTGCAGTCAGTGAAAAAAACAAAGAAAAAAGTTAATAAATAATAAATGCAGACAGAGAAATTAGTAGGAGAGAAGTGAGGAGAGGAACACAGGAGGAAGTGGGAGTGAGACAGGCTAATCCACAGTTTAGATCAAGGAGAAGAGTGATGACCCGTTCAGGGCCAAACTCCATGCCGCCTACTTTAAACAGTTTACATTAGGCATCCCAAACACACACACATACACACACATGCGTGTATGTGTAGACTTCCTTCATAAAACTCACACACACACACTGGGAAACAAACACACACACACATTCACAAACTTATACAATGATCTCAGCGATGCACACAGAAATTCACTGTAAAAATGACTCACATTGCAGCTTATGGCAAATGTGTTTGTCTGCTTCACTTCCCCTCTCTGATCCCTCTTGTGGTGAGTTGTAACACTGCAGCATGCACATGGTGAAGTACTTTATGTCTGTGGGTGGAGTAGGGGGCTGTTATGGAACATGTTAGGGGAGGCTCGTGATGAAATAAACAGAGAGACAGAGACAAGTTCAGGGTCAGAGAAAAAGAAATGTACACTTCGTCTTGCCCTCTTTATCTTTCCAGTTAAAACAACCAACATTTTCAATGTTGAATCAATAAATAAATGTAATCAGCTCTCCATTATGTTGACTGATTCTTGATGTCTGTCTCTGTTCACACCTCAGTCCCACTCTTTGTCAAATAACTGGCCTTCAAATAATACTGCGGAAGTTTTAGGGCATGTGCCATTTGCTGTGGGTATGTCTGTGGATGAGGGTTTATTTTACTGCTGTTCCACACTCTTACCATGAAGCCACACCGGATACACCGGCCTAGGTGGGGCCACCGCCTTCCATTTATTTTCAATGAGGTGCAGCAAGTCACTTGCGCTGAGAACAAGACGGCCGACGCTGGCACAATCAAAGCAGGGCCTGAGGATGGTGCTGCTGTCCAGCCATCTGTCCAGCACTTTGCTCCAGAGAAATCAAGATACCTCACATGATTAAACATGTTCTTCTAGTCAATGACAACAACAAAAAGCACTGTAGCCAAATTTAAGTCACATCATTTATATGCAGCTCTTTGTTTAGTTTGCAGAGGGGCATATTTTTGTCACCACAGGGGATGCATGCACGCCTTTGTGCAAAATAACGATCCAGTATTGTGTTTAAATATTAAGTTTATTTGCAAGCAATAAAAATATAATACTTTACAAACCAGCATCATTACCCCCGCCAAGGAGGCTTGCTTGTTTTTCAGCAGGATTTTAGAAAAACTACTGGCCTGATTTTTGTTAAACTTGGTGGAAGCGTGTAGCGTGGGCCACCCATTGGATTCTGGAGTGGATCAGAGTCACTGGGCAGATCCACAAATTATTTGTCACTGGCGTTAACATTGAGAAATAGGACATTTGTCCTTGGCGGAGGCCTCCTAGTTGTAGAACAAATAACAAAAACATAACATCACACCACATTTAAAAAATAAATAGAACATGTCTGAAAGACATTTTCAGTCGACAAGACAAATATTTTTCTGTCATTTGATATTAATCTCTTAAATAAATAAAGCACACTAAAAAACTGCTTTGTGTAATCCACATGACAAAGAACGCTGTTGACACAAGACATGTTGGTAATACTGTGCTGAAATTGTGTAATAATGTGAGTCTAATTCAATTTAACACTGCTGAAATGAGACCAGAGAGCAAAGATTGATCTGTAAGAGAGAGTTTCTATCTTTGTGAGAAGTAATAAAAGATTTACTCCCTCAGAACAAGGATATTTTTTACATCTCAGACATTTTGCCCATTCTTCATTTACGCAAGAGTCTATTTTAAGCCATTAGTTAATGAGTTTCTGCAAAAATATAATTAAGCAATTCTGTGTCTGTGCTCCAGTGTGAGACTTATGGCCGATGATGACGCAAGTTGGAGGAATTCATCAATAAACTTCAAACTAATTTTACCAGTGCTTCAATAATTTACTCCTTATTTCAAACTCTGTGTGTCAAACACCGTCACAAGGTAAAATTAACAAGAAAAAAAGGCAAAGATCAACAATATAATGACAAAGAAACAAAAGTAAAAGTAAAACGAGAATGCCCAAGAAGTGGAATAGCAACTTTAACTATAAAAACAATCAACAGCAATGGTTTAAAGTGATTGTGTGCCACTGTGGAATTCGCTAGAGGTGACAATAACAAGAAAGGTGTTAAAATGTCGTTACTATGAAGCGTTAACAGTCATTTCCCATTCTCTTTCTTACCATAATATTTAATCAACAGATCATTTGTAGCAGGTTAACAGCTCAAAATGAAGCAAAGGAAAATTACATGCAGTGGATGAAGCGTAACGGGTACATCTGCGTGGCTTCAAGTCTTCAAAGGTTAAGGCTCTGGGGTCAGGGGTCAGGTGTAGAGTCTATCTATACATGCATGTTATATCTCTCATTAATAAAGCAGAGCTGACTGACAGATATGTGCTGGTAAATGGTCAGAAGTGACCATAGAGGCTAGTCAACATTCCTTAAAGGGACAGTCCAACCCCAAATCAAAAATGCATATTCTTCCTCTTACCTGTGCTGCTGTTAGATTGTTTTGGTGAGTTGCTGAGCGTGGAGATATCAGCTGTAGAGATGTCTGCCTTCCCTCCAATATAATGGAACAAGATGGCACTCAGTTTGTGCTGCTTAAAGCGGCAAAAAAAAAATACATTTGAAAAATTCAACAGCAGAAATCATGAACCAGTTACTCAAGATAATCCAAAGACCCTGTTGTGAGCAGTTTAAGGACGTTTTAGGAAAAAGATGGTGGTTTGCCTCACTTGTTAAAGTGAAGACATTTTTTCCAACTTTAAAGTAAACAGTTATGGCCGAAAGTAAAAAAAAAGAAAGCAGCGGCAGGTTCTTCTGTAACTAAATGTGTTATATGGGCATACAGTATTGTCTCATATTGACCACAGGCCCTTGAATTGCATTGAATAGAAACTGTATTGTATCACATCGCATCGTATCATTGTCCAAAGAATCGATATAATATCATATCGTGATGAAACTGTTGATTTACACCTCTACTATTTATCAGCTAACATTTCAGCTCAGCCTGAGAGGATGCCATAACATTTACAACTCTTTAATGTAGAAAAAAAAAACGTTCCTGCATGAAACTGCTCACAGCGAGCTCTGAAGATTAACCAGGACAGGATTTCTGGAAAGAGACATTGCTGTTGAGTTTTTCAAATCTATCTTATTGGCGCTTTGAGCACCACAAGCCAAGTGCCATCTTGTTCCATTATATAGAGAGACAGCAGACAGTGTTTATGAGTGATATCTCCAACACTTGGCAATTCACACCAAAACAATCTAGATTGATAAACAGCACCACAGGTAAGAGTTTGGGGGGAACTGCCCCTTTAAAAGAAATCCTGAACTAAAGAAGAAAGCAATGTGCACATTACTGAGTATGGCAGAAGTCAGTGGGATTGTTGCACAGGGACAAACATTTTTTGTTCTCAGTTCTCAGTTTAGCAGTCAGCCTCAGTTTCAGCATTCGTGCTGAGCGTGCTTTGATGCATCCGCTCCAGTATCCGATGTATACTGCTGAAGCTGGGCCTATCTGATGGGTGTGTGCTCCAACAAAGCCTCATGAGATTATACAGCTCCAGAGGACAGTTCTCAGGACAGGAGAGGATGTGGCCGTCCCTCACATAGTAAATAACCTCCTCGTGACCCATACCATAGTACGGCTGCATCCCGTGGGAGAAAATCTCCCATAAGACCACGCCATACGCCCACACGTCTGATTCAGTGGTGTAGCGGTTATAGAAAATGGACTCTGGGGGCATCCAGCGAATGGGGATGGCGTCATTCTCGTTTGCTTTGTAGTAATCGGCTGAGTAGATGTTTCTGGAGAGGCCGAAGTCTGCGATCTTCACCACCATCTCCTCCCCAACCAGGCAGTTCCGGGTTGCGAGGTCACGGTGGACGAACTTGCGCTCCGACAGGTAGGCCATCCCTGCGGCGATCTGCTTGGAGATTGACAGCTGCTCAGCACAGGAGAGAATTCTCGCCTCCAGCTCGGAGGAAAAACTGCGACCTGACAGGCTGGCGCGACTGAGGGTGCGGACGGACTGGTTAGGAGATCTGCGACGCAGGAACTCATTGAGGTCGCCGTGGGCCATGTATTCGAACATCAGACACATGGGTTTACCCACAGCACACACACCTGGGGAAGAAAGCATACAGACAGTTTTATTTCATGTTGTCCGACATACAGATTTACCGAGTAAGCTTTTGCATTTTTCCCCCATAGAGGTTTGAGAACAAACACACACTCTCGACCACGTAAACACATCAATGACATCATTAAACCCCGCCGAGTCAAGTGTGTTCATTCCTCTACAGTATCACACAATGAGTTCATTCACTGTAAAAGGTAAATAAATATTCAGCCTAGACATAAACACAGACGAAACCATCTGTGATGTGTGTGTGCTCACAAATACACTCTCACGCATAGTGGATGCACAGTCTGACATTAGCTGCCCTGTCATGTAAACATAGTGCGCTGCTAAATTAACCCTGTGTTGCTCCGAGCCTGTCTGTGCTGCGGGGAAACACGGGCAATTTAAAGAGAATTTCTAAAATTGGTAGTGGTGTGATTGTGGCTGCACTTCTTTTGAATCTCAGATGTGATTAAGGCAGCGAGGCCTTCCACAACTGAACTTGTTTGCATCCTTGATGTGGAGAGCAAGCGTTTGATGTATAATGAAAAGTATCTAAGAACAAGAGGGCGTGATGACACATTGGAGAATATTCTAGCATGAGCAGAGGTCTGCGCTCACCAAATTCATTTCAATTTATTTACATTTATTTATTTACCTCTATGAAAGAGTCTCTGTCTGTTTGTTTATGCATTCCTGTAAACATTTTTTGCAGCGTGCACTGCGTAGAGGATTTAAAGTGCACACTGCTCAGACTGTGCAGAGCCTCAGCAGCCCTGCAGAAGCTGTAGCTGTGCCATTCATGTGACCTGCCAGTCACAACACGGACTTCACATTTTGAGTGCTTTATGGCTCTGCCGAAAAATCATAACAAATCACCAGGATAGCCAACAAGAAAAGAAATACCCCCCTCGTGTCAGACAGTGGTTTTAGCTTCTCGTTTTATAGCCAATTTTAGTTTGAGGCCTTGCAGATCTTGTCTGTGTTCTTTCCAAGTAGCTCGTGATGAGTGCACTTTATGTGGTTACTGCACTGAAATGCACTGAGTCATATTAGCCACAATCATAATTTTGATTTAGTGCACTTTACTTAACTGCTTCTGTTTCTGTGTGAAATATGAATTGGAGACTCACTGACCTGCCAGTAGCCCAGTCATTTTAAACTCTTTTAAACCCACAGAACAAAACAAAGTTACTCAAAGTTCCAAATACGTCAAGCTGGATTTTAGGCAAATGTATAGTATGATGCAGAATGCATTTAAGCCATTAAAAACATGGAGTCTTCATGTAAGCATCATAAAGTTTCAACAAACAGCTGCAAAAAGCTGTTAGAGAATATATAAGACATACAGACACTGTGGAATAAAGTGATTTTCCCAACTTTAAAGCGTCACATATCCACCTTTGGTCATGGACTCTCCATGGCCCCCTATGATGTGCAAGGTGCCCTGGGTGTGTTGGTTGTTGACGCTCTGGGACGCCGTGTCAAGTTCCACCTGTTACATACATTGTCTTCTTTCGATAAACACTTCAGTTTTCACAGGAAATTTAACGTTTACATACAGTCTCTTTCAAAATAAACCTACTACATTGGTACAGCAGTGCAAACTGGTCTTTTTTTTACCTTCAACAACTAATGCAAGTGATAGGTTCAGGAAAAAAAGAACAGGGTTTGCCTTTGTAATCTTACCGGATGCAAACACCACTCTCCCAGGTGAAAGTGGGTGTTTGTTGGACCCATCCACCACTGCTCCCACCCACCCTATCCGGACTTTAGCAGCCTTAACTTTCCTTCTTGTCCTGCTGTGTTTCCCACGGACACTGCCAGACACTGTTAAACTATAACTGCAACCAGTTATGTATCATGCCAACGTTTAAGGAGGGCTTTTTTGTCTGTGTGTGACACTGGAAGTTACGAGCCATGCACCGGATTTTGACAATTCAGAGTGAGACCCGGTTGGCAATGTAACCACTTGGGGCATTTTTGCACTGTCAACGGATGTTCACCATATTGTTTTTGTCACTGACAGGCTTGTGTTATTATTTTAAGAGTCTGACAATATAATGGAAAGGATCCCTACAGAGAAATAGCGTTTTACTTGAAGAGTAGGATCCTTTTTGTTTAACCAGAAACAACCCTGAAATTGCAATCTGCAAACCCACCAGACTCCATTTAAATAATCAGTCATTTTAGCTAGTATAACGCAAGCATTCTTTTCATGTATTACTGGGTAAATTAAGGGTTTATTTCAATCAAACCAGAGTTGGTGATTGTTGGAGCAGTGGAAAGATGATCCAAGATGGGTTTTGTGAGTTTTGTTTTGTTTCTGTTGACTTGGAATTAAGTTTGTTGTATAATGATAAAATTACAGTTTATTTAAATGGAGTCTGGTGGGTTGGGCAATGGTGGTTTCTCGACTGTTCTTGGTAAACAAAAGTGATCGTACTCTTTAAGAAAAAAAGCCTATCTCTGTAGGGATACTTTCCATAATGTCAGACACTTTTAACAACAATTTGAGCATGTCAGTGGCAAAGACAAGCAATTTTAGTGGACGTACCACGTGCCACTGGTAGCTGCTGGCTTTACTTGGACCAATTTCAAAATCTGTTGTCTCCATTAGTTACTTAGACAAAAAAATCTGGAAGTGTTCAGGAACATTCAGGGTGCCATATTGACGTATTGTAAAAGCCAAACCCGCACAACACACATAATTGGGATGTGGGGTTTTTTTTTTTTTGTTATGTTTTCCTTGTTATGTCCAAGTCCACACAAGCACTGTAACAACAAGATGCTCAAAAAAAACTTTTGGCAAGAAGAGAAGGAAGCTTGGAGGTCATGCTCAGTAAGTCCATGTCCTATGGGTCACAGAGTGGGACAGCTCCCCAGAGACCGAGCTCTGATTACTGCTCCCTGGGGTGTGTGTGGTGGTGGGGAGGAAGAGGTGGGTGGGGGTGACTGCCCACAAACAGGACTGTAATTCAACAGTAGCAACCTCAACTGAAGGTCAGTAGCTGGATCAAAATGTTTCGCTCCATCGCTAAATATACAGAACACAGAGGCCCTGACATGCAGACATATGGCATCTCTAATTCTGACACATGCATGTTATGGATTGGTGCCTGTATTTTTACACATGATTTGCGGTGTATTATTAGTCCAGTGGGTAATTAGAGGTTAACCAAATAATTCAATCAACTCTGGTTTCATGTGCACCAGAGACCTCAGCGTTAGTGTGTCACTCTCCAGATGACTCACTCAAAACAGAAAACACATGATACTGTCATTGATACACTTCTGAAAAATCTCTTTTTTCCCTTCAGTGGTAAATGTTGATTCAAAAATATTTCACGACCACTGGAGCCGTAAAATGGACCAAAGTAAACAAACTTCCCTCAGCGCAGCCAATGACCAACGGCCCTGTTTACTCACTGACACTGCCAGATAGAGTATGTTGTATCTCTAAATGTCTTCCTGGAAGTATTTGGATGCGAGCAGTTTGTATTAGATTAGATAAGCTGCATTAGTGTAGATAAAGTTTAATAGAAGACATTTGTTTCACTTGGGCCAACAAGGGGCCATTGGTTGTCAAGCAGCACTTGAAAACTGGCAAACAGTCCAATCTGTATCTGTAGCGGCTTCATTGCGCTGCAGTCAAATAGATCTGTGGGCTAAGACTTCACTCAGGGTAACTGCAGTGTGTGAGTGCAAACAAGGTCCCGAAATCACAAAAAAATAATTTCAGAAATGACCAAGAAAGCAGCTTTAATTCCCACATGATTAGCTCAGTTTCTCACAAACAGCTTTTGGTTAATTTTGCATGAGATAGTCCTCGTTAAGTTCATGCTTTGTCACTTTTAAGGTTATTTACCCGCTTAAATGCCCCGTGACTTAATATATGTGGGTAAAAATTAAAGCAGTGCCTGAAATTCAGATTTGAGAACACACCGGGAGACAAGACCTAACATTCCCTCAAGCAAAAGATTTTCTGAAACACTGCCACATTATCTCTCGTCTAATGCTTTTAATGCACTGAGAAATAAAATGGCCAAAAGCATGTTGGCAATTGCTTTTACATAAGTAAATGAAACCCAACATTGCCACACGGACTTACGAGGAAATTGATTTTAGGTGCTTTGAGATTACATAACTCTGTTTGACTCATCTTAGTTCACAGTAGTGCACCTGAAACTGATTCATGTCTGTTCCTTTGGCTCCTTGGGTGCACCTCATGCTCAATCAAGTGAACAGCCAGTCACAGTGTGGGCATGGAGTGCACCACATGATGGTGATGGTGATGGTGCAGCAACACAGGTGACACAGATGATGGCTTGATTACTGAATGGTGCAGTTATCCAATAGGATGCCTGCACATGTTGACTGAGAAGGTTTAAAAGTACTTCCAAAAATTTAGCTCTGTTTGGCTCCTGATGAAGATGTGAGCTGAAACATGAGCTCGGCTTTGGATCGTGAAAAAATGCTGCTTGAGAAAAGAGGATAACAAGGAGAGCAACTCGTTCAAAACCACAACTTTACCCTAAAGTGAACCAAGGGTTTTAGCTGCCTAACCTTCACCATACTCACCTGCAGACTAAGTTTATAATCCTTTGACAAAGTGTTGAAGGTTTCCTGAGTAAAACTACAAAGCTTGATCATGCTCGAGTCACCAAGACTGAATATTTCAGGGAAACTAAATAAAACTATGACAGTCGAAAACTACAAAGCTGTTTGAAACTGCTGAAGTTACAAAAATCAAGGAACAACAAGTCAAGAAAGAACACAAGCTACATAGATAAAGAGCAGTCCACTGATTTCGAGCTGCACCACATGTAATGTTGTTGGACTCATAAGTTTCATGATTGGTGCAGCAGAACCAGAGATATCATCTTTTTCCCTTCCTTGTCAAAACCTGGAACCCATATTACCATCAAGATGCACAATGACATCATTTGAAATCAGTTTTGCAGATTGTGTGCAGCTCCTTCTGGAGCCACAAAATATTTTATACCAGTGGTTCCCAACTGGTCCAGCCACAGGGTCCAGTTCTCTCCTTCGTCCTTTGTTTTAAGGTCCGACAGTTTGATATATTCAGGATCATATTTGCATTTGGCCATGTTGCTGAGCTAGTTTGCTGTCTCTGTCAAGCAGCTATCTGTTCGTAACTCACTATGCAACAGGAAACGGGACTTCAAAATAAAAGCTCTGTGCCTCAAAGTCATTGTACTTCAAAGTGAAGTGTGTTTTTCACAAACTTGACATGTTGGCGAGTCACTTGTGGCCCATTCAGAAAGGGCCCGTGACCCACTAGTTGGGAACCTCTATTTTATACAACTATTTCCACATGTGCTGCAGTACCTCCCAAGACTGGAGAACAGACTTTGAGGAATGAAATTGAGGTCACTCTTTAAGTAGCCTATATGCCCTGGATTTGTTAAGGGAGCTCTACTGGACATTCAGAGCGTAGTCTATCTATAAATCAGAGTCTGGGTCAGGTTTGCCTGCACATGGCTCTCAGTATGGAGGTGGCTGAGCCAGCAGCTAGCAGCTAAAGGTGCTAACAGTATTAACGGTGTTAATGCCTGTTTAATGCTTCTTGCTGTCAGCGGGGTTTGGATGGTCGCACAGTTTGTTAGAAGTGCAACAGACTCATCTCGTCCACCACTCATGACCTCTCTCTTTCTTTCTGTGTATCTGTTTTTGCACTCTCCTCAAGCAAACACACTGATCCAACAATTGCAGAATGTAAAATTCAGCTGTGAGTGCAGAGTGAGTTCCCTGGGAAAAGTGGTTTCAGCCTTCAGACATACACTCACAAACAAACATGTAAATACACTGACCTAGAAGCCGCACAATGTTTGGGTGGTCGAACTGAGCCATTAGCGCTGCCTCTCTCTGGAAGTCATTCTGCATGTCCGCTGAGGCTTCCTCCTTCAGCATCTTCACAGCCACCATTGTGAAAGACTCCATTGGCAGCAGGCCAGGTGCTCTGCAACAAATAAACATACACGGATATATTAAAACACAGACAATACACATGTGCAACTGAGCTAGTCCTCGAAAGGCAGAGAAGAACATTTAAGTTTGGGCCAAGAGCTTCTTTAGTAGCAGGAAAACAGTCAAAAATATATAAATGCACAATGCTGGGAATTTTATTGTTGCGGGTTCTCTTGATAATGCGTTTACCAGATTTCTGCAGCCATGTGTTTTGAATGCGTCTTTTAAGTCTGCTAACAAGCAGCCTGGCAAAAGAGCTCAGCTTTATTACTGGAGCGCTCTGTAAATGTCAGTCACTTGGAGGGAACACACAGATACATACACACACTTCCTGTGTTGGCTAACCAGAGGGGCAAGCTAAAGTCAACATGTTTTTTCTCAGTGTAGATTTATATATAGTTTGCACACACATATGGAAACACTCACTCACTAACACACAGATACATTCACATACACTTTGAGAAACTACAGATTGAAGCCTATCTGTCAGGGAAGATATTCCTTGAGTATATTTAGGTCTCTGCGTATGTTTTGTGTGTGTGTGTTCATGTGTATGTCTACGTTTATGTAAGCATGAACATACATTACCAAATGCATGTGTTGCCTGTGGTTCAATATTACTTTTTTTATCTCTACTCTTGAGTGCATGTGCGTACAAGATCTGTATTTTATCTATATATTGCCTGTTTCTGGTCATGCATGCAGATATGATGTACGTGTGTGTTTATGCTCTTTTACTTCTGTCTTTGTAAAACCAAGTGTGAGTCCCCGAGTTTCAGAGTCAGAATGTGGTTAAAGTGAGGACACTTTGGTCAGGAGGTGTTAAAAAGCCAAACTAAAGGTTAAATAAGGTTTGTAGGTTAAGGTTGAGCATCTAGTTGTAATCGTTAAGATTACAGATGTTGACTAAAGAATACACTACACCAGTGCCTCCACATGTATAGTTATACAAATGTGTGTGTATGAGAGTGTGTATTAGTTTCTCAGGGGTGTCCATATACTGCACCATTCCACTTTTCATTAAGGGATTACCTGCTTGCCTGAAGGACATCTCCCAGATATGCATGGCAGCATGCAGGTGCTACTGTGAAAGAGCCATCCACTACTAGAAGTGCACTATTATATACCCTGATATATCTGTCGGGCTGCACACATTGGCATTTAAGCTCTGCATAGTGTCTGTGCAACATCACGGACAGAAGGTCAGAATGCTCAGTTGCAGTTTATGGCATAATGGATAATAAATGTGCTGTCTGCCACTGTGCTGCAATTTAGCAACAGTGTAATATCCAGAACACCAGAGCTTTAGCAATAAAAATGCCGAACATTTCATTCTTGACACAACTATTTCTGACATTTTTCATGTGAACAACCAAATGAACACTATCAATGTCTTCAGGAAAGACTGATAAAATGGGCCAATATCCCTTTAGTGATGGGTGGAAATGAACAAATTAATCTTTTTGAACAAATCTTTTTGGTGTCCTGTATGTTTCACAATCGAGTGCACGAGTCCATGACTTTTCCCAGTTGCTGTATCGTAGGGTACTGCTAACAAATGTCTGGTATAGTGAGTGAATGAGAAACGATTAAATCAAACTAAAGTCAACCCAAGGCCAAGGGTGCCTTCAAGTACTCCTTGAATGATCTCTCTTCCAACTTCCCTGTGTTCCTGAGCTTTTAGTTGTGATGTTGAAACAACATGGATGCTACAAAGAAGATGTGTTGTGTTTGTGTCTGTGCATCTGTACTCAGCAGGATTGACAGGTGAAAGGATGAGGGAGGGGTAAAAAAAAACAAAAA
>JAPZEB010000011.1:5996390-6010271 GCA_029783705.1 Chaetodon striatus | reverse complement strand
TGTGTGTGTGTGTGTGCATGTGTTTGCACTTGTAAGCACTTTTGTGTGTTTTTCTGTTTCTGGTTAGAGGCCAGGAATGTTTGATATAAAACTGAACATCCACACACAAAATATCAGTCACACTTCACTTGTTTAAATCTGGAGGAAACTCAGACTCTTGGGTTTATAAATACAGACACTAATTGTGTTGGCGACCTCGTTATCTACAACATTCAACATTATCAACACTGTTCAACATTTCCACCATAATCCCTCGACTTTTTCTCATCTTTATTTTGCTGATTGTGACCCCCAAGTTATTATGAAACCATAGTTTTAAACATTCAACAAAAGCACAAGTCTTTGTAAACCCCACACTCTATTTACATGTGCTTATTTTGTGTCTGCACTGCTTATTTTATTTTTCATATATGTTTGATACATTGTGCAATGATGTGACATTGTCCCTTTAAAAACATATTTACACACAAACCACAGTACCTGCTGGCTCCATGACTGACACGGTATCCCAGATCTTGTCACATTCACGCTGCCTTGGTAGAAACGACCTCTGTCATTGTAACATTTTGCTGTTAATACCAAACAGAAAGAATAAAGGATTAATGTGTTATTTTAAAACCGACTATTCAAACAAATAATCTCAAATATTCTAATTTAAATGAAAGTCTGCTGCAGCTTCACATTAAAAGCCTTTTAATGGAAAAACACAGGTTAACTTTTATCATGAAGAGGTCACAGGAAATGTCATGAGTTTGTCAGTGAGCTCAGCATTTGCTGCTATCGTTCACCAAATTATTTAGACTAAACAACGGCCATTTTCTGCATCGTCTGACAGCTTGGAGAGATATTCAGCTCATTTCACCGCAGCAATCAGATGACGTTTGCTCACAGAATGATGGAAAAAAGACAATTATTGCCTGATTTTTTTAATCTAAAGCAACAAGTTCTGTTTCGCTGCCCCCAAAACACTGTGACATGTAGTAAACTGTACCTGCTGTTGCCACCTGTAACTGCAGGTGCTGCCAAATCAACCCATTTTTCAAGACTGCCACTTCAACACATGCTTAATTTAATTAATACAAATACATTTTTGTCGCACTAAAACACCTTTTCACACTTACTTGTAATCTGATCTTGCTTGATGTCTGAAATATAGAAAAGAACAGATTAAGTAATCGCAGCTATTACATAATCTGACTAAAACATACATCGTGGAGAAGCCAGTACAGTACTGGAGGTCAGTTCAGTACAGTTAAGATTATATTACGGAGCAAAACATATTACTCTACTACGCCCAGATCCTTCAGAGCATACTCCACACGCACAGGCCTGCAGCTGTATATTTTGGCTCGGCGAGGCAGACCTTCTTAATGACCTCATCAGCACCAGTGACCTGCAGTGTAGCAGGCCTGGCTTTATTTGGCTGTAAGTAACTCCTGCTTTTCTTTTACATAACACTCCATTTCCTCTCTGCTTTAAGGCTGGGTTGCTCAAGCTGTTTCTGTAGTACAGCATTAACTAATCTTATGTATTAGGCAGATTGTAGCAAAGCTAATATAAACACTCGTATATAAATTATATATTTAAGTAATTTCCAACTGGTTCCTCAATTCTTCACATTTTAAATAATGTCTTTAACACTGTCTCAGTAAGATATACCTTACCTACAAAAGGGACGTGTGTACAAGCGTCAGGGTCTGCACGAAGGCTCGGTAAGGCCTGACAGTTGGGCAGCAGTGAAGTGTGAGTGTGGGACCCAGTGACAGAGCTAAAGATGTCAGGCTGGACTGAGCTGCTGCCCTCTAGGACCAACCACTCCTTATGGCAGTACAGCTCTTTCACCGCCAGGCAGTGTTCTCTGTTTTGTAGAGAAGGAAAAACTGATGATGATGATGATGATCCGTCAACCATTCATGTACATCATCTGTATCCTGTTCTAATAAAGGGACACGAAGGGAAACAAAGAGACACGTATACTACCTGCAGACAGGTTTAGGGGCCGGTCCTAACCCTGACGGATTGCAGTCAGGGAAGGAGGAGTGGCAGAGCAGTGAGCGCACCGCGGGGCTACACTGCATACTGAGTCCCTCCAGCTCCGTCCACCAGCTCTGAACCAGGTACTCCTGCATGTCCTCGGGGTCCGATAGGGAGGAGTTAAAGAAAACCAGCAAGTCATCTCTCAGAATGGTGCGGCACACGTCCCCACGATACGCACTGCAGTAACCTGCGACGCCCTTGTAGAGTCTGTGGGTAGAAGATACACATAAATATCCATGCACACACACAGCTACAGTTTCCTAACTTCTAAGTTGTCTTCCAAAACACAAAGACCCTTCAGCTAGAGCAGAAATTCTTTAATAAAGTGTGGCATAATTCAAGTTTAGAAAAAAGCATATTCTGGGAATACATATTGTATTTATTCCTGCTTGGCCCCAGCTTTATATTGTACAGTATCAGCTTGGACGAAGCTTTATTAACATCTCATGTAGAATTTGGCTTGGCTGGCTTAATTTTTTTATTGGCAGGTGTTTGAAGATATTCAATAAGGAAAGAGCAGTCATGCCACAACTGCATTAACTTGTCAAGCAGTTAATACAGTGTTAAGATAAAGTATTTTTCTAGGTATTACAGCTGTGGCTGGAAGCATTATGTTTTGGATTTTCTGTCCTTCCGTCTGTCCGGTTCTCATGACCGAGATATCTCAAGAACGCCGTGAGGGACTTTACTCAAATTTGGCACCAACATCCACTTGGACTCTGTGATGAGCCGTTTTGGCTATAACTCAAGAATTCATGCACTAATTAAATTTTCTAACAGGATAGAAGTGATGAAGTGACAGTTTATATCCAAAAGGTCAAAGGTCAATTTTACTGTGACATCATAACATCCTGCAAAAACACTTTGCTGGCCATTATTCAACATCGTATCTCAGGAACAGGGCGGGAGACATTTGGTCGGGTACTGAATTGATGACACCACTGTTAGGTGACATTGTGCTGATGGTGTGGATCTTCTGTGCTGCCGGGATGAAGGTGTGTGTGAAGTATTCATGTTTTAGAATTTGTAGCTTCTTCTTCGCAGCAGCATCCGTATTTGAAGCATCGTCCACTGTCATGAGTCTGAACAGACATGGGTTTAAAGCGCAACTTGACTGGTTGCCAGAGGTAGTCAAATGCAAGGCGGTTATTCTAGTTCTTTGACGAACCTGTGTATGCTATACACAAATAAATGTCATTCTATAAGGGAGACAGGTATACTAATCCATCATCTAAAACCCCTTATCCATTGCAGAGGACTGGAGCCCAATAACAATGGGTGTGGGTTAGGTATACCCTGGACAGGTCACATACGAATCTGTATGTGATAGTCAACATTAGCTAAATATCTAAACTAGAAAAACAAGGAGGATGGAAATAGGAGGGGAGATGCCCTTGTGTTCTTTTATTAAGTCCATTTAATTTCTATTTAGTTATAACAGAGGAGTTTTCAGGGAAACTTGTTGCTATGCTATATAGGTAGAACAACACATTTTCAAGGTCAGTATAACACTGAGAATTAATGTCTTTTTTCCTTACATAACAAATGCACGTGGTCGAGTTTAGGATAAAATAACAAGGTTTGGCTTTATAATCTTATGGGACGCAAACACCGCTCTCCCAGGTGAAAGTCAGTCTTTGTTTGGACCTATCCACCACCCCTCCCGTCCACCTCACTCAGACTGTCACTGCCTTAACTTTTCTTCTTGTCCTGCTGCGTTTCCCCCTGATACTGCCAGGGGCTATTTAACTATAACAGCGACTGGCCGGGTATCATGCTGACGCTATAGGATGGCTTTTTTCGTTGATGTCTGATGCCGCAAGTCATTGCTCAAGTGTACGCTTTCAACGACTTTGCAGTAAGACCGAGTTGGTTGGGCCAGTACAGTTACCCAGGAGTACTGAAAATAGGGGCATGTGTTGCCAATAGGTACCTCTCAAACACAGGACAGAGCTAACCATGGCACTGCACTTTATCTGTAATAATATTGCCTGGATACATTTGTATCTCTATGTATTTACAATAAAGAAAGAATAACAGTGAGAAATAGATCAGCTTTAGTTAGTTTAATTAATAAACTTGTAAGAAATGGTCTGCATCTGGATTATCTTCTGTTCTTCTATCTAAATCGTCCAGATGCTGATCGCAGAGAAGGTTGTAGAAAGTTCATATGACATTGCATCCTGTCTGTCTGCCTGCTGGACTTCAGTCTGCTCGTCCTCCAGCGTGATCCACATTTCTCTCTGTCTGCCTCTCATCTGTGCTCTCTCTGCCTGCTGGTCTGTCTGACAGTCTTCACTCCAGTTGTCTCTCTGCCTGCCTGTCTGTTAACTGCAACACTTACAAACTCCAGATGTCGCCTCCTGGGGAAGTTGATGCTTCAGCAGAGTCAAACCATCAAACTAAAAGCTGACCTGTAAATCTATCAACCCCATCATACCACAATGCCTCTTAACTTTCTCTCTATGACTCTCAGTTTTTACATTCTCTAATATACGGTCCAGATGTGCCCATGAGTTGACAAACATTTAAGATTGAACCATTAAGCCTGATCCTGTGACCTGCAGTCCACTGTATCTTCCTTCATTCTTGCATCAGAAATTCTCATCAGGCCAATCCCAAGGCCAACATTTCTCTTTCTCTCTGCCTTTCTTTCTGTATCTCCCTTTCTCTTTCTCTTTGCAGTTACATAGTCCAGATGTGGTAACTGGAGTTCAGCAAAGTTCAGATTCAGCTCACACCATATGGGTAACTGACAGACCGGCTCCCTCTTGGCATTGAAGGTTTATTGCGAGAGCTAAAATGCATATTGTCTACCGCAGACCCAAAGGAAGCAACGGCACTTGGGTTTTTCAAGCACAGTGCAAACACAGATGGTTATGGTGCCCATATAGAATTAAGTGACAGGTTGTGTGCAGTGTCATTTTTATGATTCAAGGTGGTTCGACTGGGCTGAAACACACATTCAGGTATGTGCACATGCAGTCACATATTGTCATGCACTGAAGAGAGGAGAGGAGAAACATTGCAGAACAAATAATTAAGAAATTTAACATGTAGAAGAAGGTATAGACCATTTCTCTTACCTCCACTCTATGGGGAAGTGACAATATCCAGAATTTGTTGGTTGAAGAAACACAAGCAGAAGGAAAGGGCAGAAGAGAGGAGGAAAAAAGACAAAAATCAGTCTCAGCAGGAAGAGAAAACCAACCATTGTGCTTCTCCTACCAACTCATAGCTATCTGTGAAGAGGCTGAGGGTCAACCAGGTGGAGGAACAGTGTGTGTGGTCAGGGGGGAAGGAGTGTGTGTGTTTGTTTTAGGTGACTGTGGGCAAGTGTGGCTAAGGTATCAACCAAATGGGGAGGGTGGCGACAGCTAACAGCTGAAGCCACAGAAACACAGCTAATATAACTGGCAGCTAACCTAACCTCCGAACAGACACAGATGGATGCTACAACTATGTTTGGTATTTGTTTTTCCTTTCATTTCGGAGTCAGAGTTGGAAGAAGATGAAAAAGTGTTCCTACCTGCGACAGTAACTTTAGCAGTTGCCTTTACTGTGTTGGCTCCAGCGCTGTGCTTGTTGGAGGCCAGACAGGTATACAGAGCTGGCTTATTCACTGTCACTTTGAGAACGGACAGGATCACCTCACCCGTCAAAGTCTCCTCGACTGATGCGCCTGAGATCTGGAAAAAAAAAACATTGACAGCAAAGAATAAGTCAGAGTAAAAGAGCAAATTGCACTTACAAATGTTATGCTGCTTTTGAATTTCTACACAGAACCAAACAATGGCAGCATCATGCTGGACCAGTGTGTGGTTTCAGACAGTGTGCTAGCTTTGCAGAAGCAAAAGAGGCATGATGAGGATGACATGTAACACAAAAGCACCGGCCTCTAGTGTAAGATATAAGATACTGTATGCATTGGCAGTGCTATATAAATAGTAACAATGGCATTAAAATGGCAATAACAATCACTGACCATGTTATATGGCGGCTGATATCATCCTCTGCTCATAGGGTAAGGAGCTCCCAGACCTTATTGTTTTCCCAGTTTGCAGACATTTTTACTACTATTCTTCTTCTTGAAGTTAGCTGCTAACTGCTGCAAGTTGCATTTAAAATTCCCCACAATAGGTTGCACAAATAACGCGTTGTCAAAACATCACACTTGTCGTGCATGATCCTGTCCCTTTCATACAAACAACATTGCTGTGCATACTTCCTCTAATGGCGACTTAAAGGCGAGACAGCTCTGTCCCTCCATTCTGCAAATGAACCTTTTGTACCTGAACAGCATGAAATTCCAGCCTCAACAAGGCCATGTACAGTAAAAGAGGCTACTGTTACTGTCCAACATGATCTCATCCCCACTGGTCATATTTTAAAACTTGGACAGCACCCGGCATCACTACATCAAAGCTGGGGGCAGCCTTTTGCTTTGTATGTTGAGACGGGGGGTCAACAGATCTTGAAGCAGAAGGGGTTAGCGGTTGGCCGTGTGGTTGGTTTGGGTTAGGGAAAGATTGTGGTTGGATGACTAACAAATGACTTCCAACTCACATGACTAAGACCTGACTAAGAACTTGCATGAATAATGGATGAGGTTTCTTAGATTACTACAGTTGTTACTCAGTGCTGCCAGTGTCACTACAATGACCACAGAGCAGTGTAAGGTTGTACTGTCACTTTTTAGCTCTAGTTTGGTCTCCAACTCCTGAGGGAAACATTTGGCTCTTTAGTTGTTAATTGCTCCACTAAACTAAAACTAATGCTGCCTAATTAGTGCAGCTTATAAAATTAAATTCACTGTATTGCCTTAAAAGATCGAAATTGTGCCTTCTTTTAATTAACACCATCATAGCTAAAATGGGTACAATCTTGTCTGTGATGAGTTCTCTCGAACTACACAAGAGGGTCTGTAAATTATCATGCTTAAGACGTGTTGTAAATAATTCCACGGCGGTACAATAGTATTGGAATAGTTGTTGGAATCTACAGCTAAAGCCAGTCTGCAAAGTATGTTTAATAAGTTCCAGGAAACCAGGTGAGATTTTGGTCAAAGGTCTGAAAATAAAAGCCTGGAAATGACTGTTGTCCTCTGTTAGCAGGTAACATCTATGTCTCTGGATGATCGATTAGATGAGTCTGGTTATATTCAGATCAGAGACTCAGAGCGACAGAACCGAGCTTTACCTTTTGAGATCAAGCACAGTAACAATCTATTTAATTCCACTCCTTACCGGACGATGGCAGTAATGTGAGATAGAGCTGTGAACAGATCATAAAAATAGGAAAATTTGTTCTCCAAAAATTCCTCCATAAAAGATTGAATGTGCAAACTGTTGATACAGTGATTATATTACAGTCTTATTGGTGTTGAGCTGATAAGATTAAGCGCATTCAGTACACTATGTGTGTGGCATTAATATAACCACTTGTGATCATTTAAAAGATTTAAAAATTCCCCGGTATTCACACTGAGCAGATGTAGCCAGATAAAATGTCTTTGTTGTTTTTAGTTTCTCTTTTACCACACAACTCCCACATATATCATTTATATATATGAGGACGTCTGCAGAGTGTGTGTGTGTGGGTGACTCGAGGTGCTGATGTGCGACGTGTCTATATTTGAAGTTGTGTCTGACACCGCCTGTTTTTAGGACGAGCTCGATCCAGCAGCCCCGCTAAAATTAATGACCTCAACAAGCTGCCAGAAACGCAGCTCACACAGTAATTTTAATCAGCGCACACACACCCACGTATTATTTACAAGCATTATGGGCCTGTAATCACATTGTAGCTAGCACCCAAGACTATTAAATACCCAGACATTATGTGGTGTATGTCTGCCCGCAATGGCACGTGTAAAAAACGTCTGCTGCTTGGCTGAAAAAAAAGTCCTGTTTAACATTCTTTAGGTGGCAAAGTATGTGAGTTTATGTTTATGATTTTTTTTAAAGCCTTTAAATTGTGTATGTTTTATGAGGAGCAAAGAGGTTTACAGAGGTGGTGTGGGAAATCGTGACTACTGCACCAACCAAACACAAGAGCAGTGATTTTATAAGAAAAGAAGGTGCAAGTGCATGACAAAATTTACAAGATTTTAATTTTAGCGCAGCAACTAAAATCTCAATAGAGCATTGTTTCTGTCTCGGTGTGTTATGTAAACTTTCTACAGGAACAACAGATTACAGGAAGTGGAGAATTTGCTCCCCTGGTGTGTTGCTTGCATTACATACTTGCAGCTTTGAGTAGAACGAAGAAAAAAATATTGTTTGTACTTGGCATGAGTCATGAATAATGACTTCTCCTGCTGTCCTGAAAAGCATTGCATGTGGTCACAGCTGTAAGGGGCATTAAAACAAACCAAAGACATACATGTTTAACTGCACTCCAAATTTATGGATTGCCATACCTAGTACTTATTCTATTTGGCTTTTAATTTATGTCTTTCTTGCTGTCTTACTGACTTTTGTTTTTTGTTGTTGGGTGTGTTTTTTCTTTAATGACAAAGTCTCCCATTTTAATTATATTTACTGCTTTTTCATTGTCAGTTTTATTATCTATTTGCCCTTGCTTTACAGTGTTGCATTTTTATTTTTATTGTTAAGCACTTTGTGCTACATCTCTTTTATGAAAAGTGTTCTGTAAGTAACTGTTGTTGTTGTTGTTGTTGTTGTTGTTGTTGTCGTCTCGTGTTGTCGTTATTGTCGTCATTAAAATGTAATTGCCAGATTTTTAGGCTAAGGGCCGATACACATGCCATATTTTTTGCTCCTTCAAATCCATTGTTTTCAATGTAAATGCACAACGCAGGTGTGATGGCTGCTCCCTGAGAGAAATAAAACTGAAAAACAAAATTCAACTTTTGGAAAGCGGCAACATGCATTGCATTCCATGTGACAAGACACAATCAATCACACCTGGCAGATATCTTTACCTTCTTTGATAATATCAGTCTCTGATAAATATGGAGAAGAAGTTGCTTATTTTACAGCAGGTGTATCCAGAGCTGTATCTGGCCCATGTATAACATTTTGGGCCTAATACCAAGCAGCAACTTCTGAGGCTGAAAAATGAAGCTACTGCCCTAGTGCCAAAAACTGCAGTTCCTCAAATGGCCACTTGAGGCTGGCTCCAAAACAGAGTAAATCCCCATAGACACCTATGTTAACTTTACGGCAGAAATAAACATGTTTACAGCTGGGTACAAAAACAGTTTTAGTCTCTCCGGCTAATGTCGACAGTGATCATGACTCGGGGTCTCCTGGGATCTCATTGCATACACACAAAACAAGACCTGAAAGAGGCGTACACCACCTCCCATGCAAAAGTTGTTAAGTATAAAAACAGACTTCTCTTTTTGAGAATTTTTGACCCACGCTTATGAACATTGTGGAGATGAGATATTGGCGATGCCAATGGTCAAAATTGTTGAATACTTTTTAGTGTGCACCATTTTAGAATTTTGTTCATATGTACATTTTTAGTATGGATCCTGCGTATTGTTTTATAAATGAGACCCCTGATAAGTAGGCTATGATATACTGCTGGCTGTGGTTGTGTAGCAACTTCAGATGCAACCTGACTCCACGCCCTAAAAAGTTGGCACAGAGGAGGCACAAGACTATTACCCAGTGCCCGACGTTGCATTTTCCAGGTGGTTAAAGATGCTGCATGTGTCCCAGCCCCTAGAACACATCATAACAAATGGACACTTGGTCCTCTGGGTCACGAAATGTGTTTAAGTGCTGTTGCTTTTTCAAAATATTCATTTGCAGGAACCATTACATCTCCTACAGTTGTCTGTCTTTTACGATCTCAATAAACACCAGCCTTCTGTAACGGCCATATATTCCAGGGAGACCACCTTATATGGCTGGGCTGTCGGACCATCCAGCCAGATTCTCACACATCTACATAAACCATTCAACACCTACAGAACATTGCTCACTCCCTTAAAAGAGGCTACCCAATTAAAGCTGATAACACTGTGAATCGCGGGCTAAATGGACGGGAATCTCTTCAATCCTCTGTCAACGTAATGAGAATTCCTTTGCTGTTTATATCACTGATCCCACAGCCAAGGCTTGAGTGTGTGAGTGTATCTGTGTGTGTGTCTATGTGTGTGGAGAAGAGAGACCCATGCAGGGAGACAGGGCGAGGGATAAGTGGATAAAGTGGATAATTTCTTGCATGTTTACATTTCAGTATATTGTGTATGTGTGTGTATTTGCCCTTGCTCATGCACATGACCCTCTTACTATAAAGTAATTAGCTTTAGCCATATGAGCTTAATTGTTTTGTTGATCACACATGGGCAGCAGATAGACAGTACATCAATAGCACCACTGTTGTCATGCAGAGCCATACATACAGTGACAGGTGGCTTTAAAGAGAAGAACATAATTTAGCTTAACCCTCATCAGAACAGAGCGTGTTGCTTTTGTAGACCAAAATACACGGGGCACTATGGACCTAATGGGGATGTGCAGCTGCATCAGCAATGCAGATCTGTATGTCTGATACCAATCAAGAAATCTATGCAGTTTTTATGCAGTAAATTGTTGTCCTCAGCCCTGTGTCTGTTCTTTGGGATTGTCAGCAAGCTAGGTAGCTGTTTGCATCAGACAATTACTATGTAGGTTCCACATCTATGCCACAGTATGTGAAGATGAAGGTTCCTTATACAAAACTCAATCTCAGTATTTCATCAGACTGCAATGCATGCTGGCTTTCCTTGTTATTGTCACAGCATTCCCATTATGTGAGGCTCCACAGCCGACAATGTGTCACAATGTCAGCTACGTGATGAAATTCCTCTAATGCTGGCTGTGCGGACTAACTATTGAGCCAAACTTGAGTCGCTGTGAAAGAGACAACAATATTCCTGGTCAGATCACAAGCATTTCTGAAAGACCGAGGGGACCGGAGATGGACATGGGCGGATAGAGCTTCAGCAAATTAAGTGGAACGCTTTAGTGGTTGAGATGCCTTATGATTCTAATAGAAATGCATTTATAGAGATACAACAAATTCAACAGGAAAAAAAGAAGTAAAGGACTATTTAGACCCGATACTGGTCAAACCCCAAACACTTGCTTCCACACACACAAACACACACTGAACCCAAACACTTACAGTATTTCCGTTTTCCAGCCAGGTGATTGTGGGGATCGGATTTCCTGTGGCGTTACACTCCAGGGAAATCTGGCTCCCGTACGCCACTCTCTTCTCTTTAGGAACCCGCAGGATTCGTGCCGGAGCTTAACACACACACGAACAACACACAGTGTAGACACATGAACTCACATATGCAACCAAACAATTATACTCCACTGGTTTGGATTGCAGTTTTTTTTAAGTACATATGTACATAATGTACTAACCACTGAAAGGGAAACCATGTTTAAATACATACCCTGTACCTCTATGGTGACAGGCTTCGAAAAGGCCAAACCAAAGCTATTCCTGGCCACACAACGATACTGTCCTGCATCTTCCTTCTGTATGTTGTGGATCTTCAGTGCACCATAGTCAAGAATGGTAACACGGTCACTGATCTGGGAGATAAGATAATTTGTCAGATATATTCCACATCTTTTCCTTATTTAAATTAAACCATTACCCATATTTTTTTAATCTAATCAATAAGACACTAGAAACCAAGCCAAGTAAGAAGTCATTCCAGCTCTTTTGCTAATGCTAATAAACACTCTGGATACCTTGCAGTATATACTCTCAGACAATGATTATCTAACAAGTGCTAAATCAGGGAAACTTTTTATGTTGCTGGAAAAGTGTTGCATGTGTTGAAGAAAGAAAATAGTGCCCACCTTAATGAGTTCATCATCTTTGAGCCAGGTGACTTCTGGTTTGGGGTTGCCGAGGGTAACACAGGGCAGCACTGCTTTAGATTCTACCAGAAGGGTCACATTAGTTGGATGGCGTTTGATCTGCGGCTCTGACGGAGAGACAGACGAGAGAGACAAGATTAGCCTTTTGTCTCAATGCTACCTCGAGTGTGTTGCTCATAATGGATTTATACCATCTGAAAATTCTCTGAAACACATGGGTTCAAGATCAAGATTGATTCTCCAGCCATAGGATCTTAGGGAAAGAGCAGACATACTCATCTTTAGCTGCAGCGCCCCACAGCTCTTGGCTGCCTCTCCGATGCCGTTACTGGCGAGGCAGCAGTACTCTCCATTGTCTGACTCTCTCACGTGAGGGATGGTTAGCATCTGTCCCTGCTCCCTGGTTATGTACCGGGGGTCGTAGTACCTTGTGGGACAAAAAGGAACTGTGGTAAATGGGCTGTATTTATATAGCTCTTTACCGAATCATACACTGGTGGCCAAGGCTACCATACAAGAACAAAGATTAGTCGCTGAATGCTGTATTTTAAAGAGGTCTAGGTGTTAACTTACATTATCGGGTGGTTATTCTTGGTCCAAGTGATTTCAGCAGGGGGATGGGACTCAACCTCACAGATGAAAGTGGCATTATGATCCAGCAGTATATCCACTGTCTCTAATAAGGTGACGATACGAGGCGCTGAACACACAAAGACAAACAAGACGACTTTTGTTAGCAAACAAGAAATCCATTCAAAAATCTGGAAAAAGGACGTGGAATAGATCATTTGTTAAGTAGCTCTACGGTCAGACCACAGAACATTGATACCGGACTGTTTGATTTTCTGTAAACTACAGTACACAGTCATCACTTGGCTACATGAGCCGGTGAGCTGAATCACAGCTGCATCTATTCAGCCAAAGTATTTGACATTCTTGGCATTCCTGTTTAAGATTGAGTCATCTCTTTCAGTTCGAAAGTTTCCTCCAGTGGCTGACTAATGGGACCAGATCAGAGGTTTTGAGGTTTGTTACAGCGTTGACCTACGTAGAGCAGAAGAGGGGTGACCTTGAGGGGACGAGAAGTGTTTAATGGTTAATTACATGTCAAGCGTTTGGGAATTTCCAACTTTATATAAGGAGAAAGAGGAGAGCAGGAGGATTACAGGGAGGAGTGACAGATGAGGAATGACTTCAAGTTGAACTCTGAAGTTTTTAAGTTTGTTATAGCTTTATTTTTGTATTCCAGGAGAAGTTGAAACAAGGACAACATTTTAATTTTTGGTTCAAGGATAGGCTCCATCCCCAGTGTGCACCCTGCTCTCCACTATCTCCTTTCCACAGATGGTCTTTGTTAGAGGAAAAACGGGTAAATTACCAGTTCTGTGTACACTGAGCATGCAAGTTATTAGAACCACTTGTTCTTTTCCGTGATATAAACCACGTGAAGATCAAAATTTATTTCATCCATGTAGTTTTCTTCAATCACAAAAGGGAGTTGTAGGCACACGGATTATTTTTAGACAAGTGATACAAGGTTAAAAGGGAAAGCAACTAAATATTAGGTGGTCTGACATTTATTTATTTTTTACTCTGGGTGAATATATCGAGGAGGAGAAAATGAGAGGGGGAGTAAAAACAAAAGAAAAGACATGTTCAAAGGGAAAAGGGATGGAAGTGGATAGTGGTAGCGCGGGGGTAAGGCAGCCTCTGTTTATATGTGGATTTAGATCAGAGACACCAGAGTTGCTTTAAACTTTGTATGAACTAAAGAGAGGAAGAGGGAAAATAGAAAACAGGAGAGAAGAGAAGGAAAGATCAGAGGAGGGGAAAAGAAATGAAGCACAAAGTGAAGAAGAAAAAGAAAGGAGAGTAAAGGAAAGGATTAGGGTTTAAGAGATATTATGCATGTTTGGCTCTTGTGAAATACAGATTTCACAATCGCATAGCTGGATAAAACACCCACATCTCCCACCCCCAC
>JAPZEB010000011.1:5962996-5978992 GCA_029783705.1 Chaetodon striatus | reverse complement strand
ACAACCTTAATATAATCCTCTCCCCTCCTCTCCCCTCCTCTCCTCTCCTCTCCTCTCCTCTCCTCTCCTCTCCTCTCCTCGCAGGTAGCCCAGTATCTAAACTTGGAGCTTCCCATCCTGGAGCAGGTCCTGCTGAAACTCAGAGAGGAGGAGAACAGAGAGATACAGAGAGTCATAAGCAAGTCAGTGTTTTTTGTAAATACTTTCTTTACAGCTAACATTAGTTTGACATGTACAGAGTCATGAGGAAATGTTTCAGCACATGATACAAATTAAAGGTGGTGAAGTCAAGTGTTTGGTCGTAGACTGTTGTCAGGCATTACAGTAAACTCACAATATGAAACATCATCTTTAGACATCATTCAGTTTGACAGTGGCAGTTCACCACCCTCTCTTGCAGTAACACTTCTATGGCAGCTGATGGCGCCATTATTTTATATATTATATTGATTTGCTGCTCACTCATGATGTCTATATACAGTGTGGTCTTTATGTGTGTGTTTTATGTGTGTGTGTGTGTGTGTGTGTGTGTGTCTGTGTGTGTCTGTGTGTGTGCGTGTCAGGTACCACCACCAGCACAGAATCCTGTCCCGTATGATGTCCAGTAAAGTGTCACCTCACATCGAGACCAGTGTCTGACGACTGCAGATCTGAGTCACTGACGCAGGACAGGTTGTTCATCACAGCACAGCTTTAACGACGATAGAGCTGCACAGAACTCTGTATTTTTTGTTTGAAATCATCTCTATAATTTCATAAACGAGGTTAACACTGCAGTAAGTTTGGACACATACTGACAGGTTCTTTTTCCAGGTCGGACAAACTGGGTCATTTATTTACATTTTATTCATCATGTGTTTATTTCCCTTCATTTTTTAATCTGTAAAGTAAGGACAAGATAAGATTGTAAGATGCTGCTGTAAATAACTGTAAATCAGTGTTGTGTGTTAATAAATAGAAGTTGTGGGACCAGCATGACTTCTTGTGTTTTGTGCTTTCTGTCTGCCACTGCAAAGAGATCAGTTATAATCCATGAATTAATCTGTAAATAAAAATAAATATATTATTTGAAAATACAATTTAACATAAATTATTTAACTAAAAAGTTGAAAAAATAATTACCAACAAGAGTAAGAAAGTCAGAATCTCAAACATGTTTCCTTGGTCAGTGGTTCTTGTAATAGATGTAAAAGTTCACCTGCAACATCATACGTTCTGGTCTCTCAGTGTACTGGCTCTCCATTTTTGAAGCCCTTTCCAAAATACTAGGAAGAACAATTGATCCAAATCCTCTTACAGTGAGAAGACAAGGATCTTCCTAAGGTCCTGTAAATTAGCATTGCTTATGTCACCATTTTAACCAGAAGACTTATATTACTTAATTGGAAGCAGTTTTTTCCTGTATTTTTGGACATATGTTTTCTTAAATGTGAAAACTAATAAAGTGAACAAAAAATGAAAGTGGCAGTTCTCATGCGCACATGGCAGCAGTTTTAGTGGAAATATATCTTTAAACCTTTTGTGTCACCCTTGACAATTATAGATGTGTGTGATTTTGCCATCTGGACAAAGCCTCACTGTCCCTGCTTCACCTCCCCTGAACTCAAACCTGCCATGTCTTCCCAGCTTTCCACACCCACCTGCTCACCTGCTCCTCATTTCCTTATTAACCCCTTATATAACAGCCGCTCGGCACCTTCTCTCTGCCAGATCATCTGTTGTGCCTCCACAGCTGCAGCACTCAGCCTCTGCGCTTGTTTGCCTACCTGCCTGTTTATATTTCCTGCTTGTTCCTGATATTTCGCAGCTTGCCTGGTCCCTTGTGGCGTCACTTTCCTGTCCTGAGTGACTGCCTGTTGCAGACCTCCAATAGCTCATTCACCCTGTCCCTGAGATACCTGTTGAGCCCAAACATCTGCTCCTAGAGCCTCACTGTGAGGCTGGTGCTGTACCCATTACAAACTTTGTTCCAAAGATACTGTCATGCTGAGCGTTGGGGAAATGCGTCTAAAAAGATTCACGTAACATCTATTTTATTTCCAGTTTAATCAAATGCAGCAGCCATAAAAGCACAAGCTGTGTGTGTAGAACAGAAAACTGCTCACAAGTGGAAAACCCAGTCATGCTAATAGTTAAATAATGTGTAGAGTGAGCGGCGGTGCCTGGGCTGTTTAGTGGCAAAGACCTTCTAAACGCGTGCCAGCCCACCAGACAGCCTCATATTACCCAGCACTGAGTCTAATTTTCCTCTGACATGATGAATGACCCAATGAGGATAAATGGTAACTGGTTGTTTTATTAAAGGGTAGTGTTTCCATGTGATCGCCGCCAAGGAGCCCAAACTAGTAGACTTTTCAGAGATGGAAAGAGTGTAACACGGCTTTACTGTGGGAGCTGGTGTGGTTGTGGAGGAGATCCACAGATGTTGGTTGGGTGATCCCCATCTTAAAAGGCAGTTTAGCCTCTATGCTACAGTAGTACATCTATTTTCATAGAATAGAGATATGAAATTTAAATTAAAATCATCTTCTCTTCTCACTGAGACTAATTGACATGTTAAACTGTGCTTTCTGTACAATCAGTGTTATAAAAACAATTGTTATAGGTAATTTGGAAAACATTTAAACACCTTCCAACTTGTTTGTTCCCATCTGACAGAAGCATGGACGGATTAAGAGACAATGTCTCCCTGCAAAAGGCCCCACCCCCACGTTTGGGCAAGAAACACATACTTTGTAGTATTTTTGCCTCTTTTCTGTTGTTGTTTTGTGTCTCTTTGTAGTTCTATGCATCTTTTTTTGTGGTTACATGTCTTTTTGTAGTCATTTTGTGTCTCTTTGTGGTTGTTTTGCCACTTTTTGTATATATTTAGTGTCTCTTTGCAGCTCCCTTGCATCTTTTTGTGGTCATTTTGATCTTAATAATAAAAATAAAGACAAAATCTATGTTTTATTTTTATTGACGAGATGTGACAAAAATGTTGGTGGTGGACTATCAGACACTGAAAGCCAAAAACAGCCGTGCTTGTAATTATCTTCAAATGCCGCGTGAGCATCAGGCTAATAAACTCCAGGATGTTTTGCTAGCCAGCAAAAACACTGACACCAGAGCAGCGACAGCCATTGGTGTGAGGTGTGAGCTGTAACTCAGCAGTAAATAATCAGCCGTGTCTCTAACTGTGGATGGTGGAGCTGCTGAATGGATCTGTGGAGTTTGGTAGTTGCAGCAGTGGCTGTTAGCAGTTAGCTCTGCTCGTTAGCCGCTGAATGGCAGCGGAGCAAGCAGCCACCAACTGCTGGACTTCACATTTGTTGATCCCCACAGGACTGCACTCAAATCTGGACTGTCCCAGTGAGGTGTGTGGGCTGACGTGGAAGGTCCATGACCGAGCGTCGGTATGTGGCGAGGTCAGAGTGAGAACGTGATGTGAAAAGACATCTGAAACCTTCGGGTGTTGACAAAAGCATTGTATGCTGTTTATATTTCGCCCTGTGTGTCCACAGTGGATCAGCCAAGTGTTTTTGTGACTGTGTCAACATGTCACTCAAATTACTTCAGTTAAGAAGAGCAGCTTGTCCACATAGATCAAATGCATTACAAGTTATTTCTCATCAAGAAATCAACCGTGCACACATAGGTATGATACACATCTATACACCCATTCAGCATATGGAGCCTCGTCTGACTGCCACCTGAGAGGGTTCAGGGAGTTTCCTGTTGGGGCGCATCCTTTTAATTAAAATGTTTGTTTGGGGGTCAGTGTATTGGCTTTACAGTAAGTCTGTTTACAGTTCTTCCCTTTTGGGCTGTATATAAGCAGGACTACAACCTCTGTGGTCAAGCTTCTCCATCCAGCAAAGTCCAACACGATGAAGATGACCCTGACCCTTTTCTCCGCTGTCCTGGCTTTGCTGCTGGGCCTCTCAGCTCAACACATCTCCCTGGTAAGACAGATATTTTTAGTTTTTTAAACAGACAAGTGTTTTGCTTTGATTTATCATTATGAAGCAAGTGTTGACTGCACAATGTAACAGCTATGGAATGATGTCACCATCAGTGTTTGGATTGGACTCCTATTAGTCTTGCTTTTGCTGTAATTCTGTCTGGCACTGGGTGCAATCTCCTGAGAAAATGAAGGCTTGATTTGCAGCACAAATCAAGTGAAGCAATCATTGCACAACCAACACAGGAATTGATAGCACCTTTGTGTTCCCTGGTAGCTATCAGTAGCTATCCCAAGTTACCACAGAGTATCAGTGTTAGTTCTTGGCAGCAGCAGAAATGGCAAACAATGGAACCACAAATGTTGTTTGTCCTGAAGTTGCTAGGCACTGAGGAAAATGGAAAGCGATGTGATTGTCTTTGCAACAGCTGCACCAAGTATGATACCAAAGACTATAACAAGTGGAACAAGTTTAAACATCTTGAGAGGTAGCAGATTGTTCCAAGCATTCAGAGCTGTGAACTCGGTGAAAACAATGACCTCAACCAATTTGCACCTATTTTAAGAAAATAAAATGGCCATTTAAGGCTTTATGGGCCAATGAACCAGCTTTAGTCATTCTAACAACTACCAGGAACTTACAAGACGACATACGTCATCTCCCATGACGAATGCACTTTTCGGTAAAATGACCTCTATCTGTTTTAATTTCTTTTGGTTAGATGATCATGAAAAATTTGAGTTTTGTTTTAGAAAGGGAACCTTTTTCGTCTCTGAATCTTTTTGCCAGGCCTGGAATAGAACGCAGTGTATTCTGTTTCTGGACTGAGTAGTTAAATAACATGTACTTTGGACTGTTACTGGAATGCCATTGTACTGGTGTTTCGTAAACACATGAGGGTTGGGCACATTAATCAATCTCCCAAAACTCTGCCTGTAGCAAGGTGTGTCATGAACTCAATACACAGAGACTAATGAAAACACAATGGTTAAAAGACATTAGGTGGCAAACACAGCAATAAGCACAACATAAAAGCAACACAAGAAATTCTTTGTGGAACTAGATTATATAAATCAAGCTGACGAGGGTATATTGTCATAAATAAGTAGACTAAATAATGTTAAACAGTGCACGAGGGTATTTAATGAATGTATTAAGGTCAAAATTTGAATTATTTGAAAATGTTAATTTCTACTGTTTACTCACTTTGTGTCTCTGCAGGTGCAAGCACAGGAGGACGGTAACTGACTTTTGTAACCACAGGTGTTTCACACATTTACAGCACAGTAAGTTTTCATATTCGATAACTGAATATTTTCATTTTAGGTGTGCAGACCGAGAAGCCTCACCGCTTAGACATAACTTCAAGAATTCTTGAGGCAAATAAAGGTACACGGTGTCCTCACCTGCTCACATGATGCTCATGTCTGTGTCAGTCACTGTATTCTAAATATGAATGTGTGCATCTGTTCAACATGCTGCCCACATGTGTCTTACCCCAGGCATCAGCCAAAATCTGGTGGAAGGTGACGTCGCTCTATCAAAGAAAAGAAATGCCATGAAATGCTGGAGCAACTACTGCAAGTGGAGAAAATCCTACAGCGGACTTGTTGAAGTGCCCTACAGCCTCAGTGATTACTTCTGTAAGGAGTTAGGAATTCATTCATGAGAATTTCAATCAATGGGAGAGTAATAATTTTATACTTCGGAAATTTTTAGTTGTTTCTGGACACGTAGAATGTAAGTGACCATTCTCCATTTCCATTTGAACTTTTAACTGACGTTAATTGTTTTCAGATGACAGTGAAAAGGCCTCAATCAGGAAAGCTATGGAAACCTTCCACAGGAAAACCTGCATTCGCTTTGTTCCTCACCGTGGCCAGCCTGACTACCTCAGCATTGAGAGTGAACTCGGGTGAGTGCACAGCTGTAAAGATGATGCTCAGCGTAATGAACACACCAGCCTGGCAGGGTTTAAGCTTGCTGTCTCTCTGTCTTTTATTGTACTGCAGGTGCTGGTCTACTATTGGCAGAGACGGAGGGCAGCAGGTGGTTTCTTTATCCGTGTATGGCTGTCTTGAACATGGGATCATTCAGCATGAGCTCCTCCACGCGCTTGGCTTCCACCATGAGCATACGAGGAGTGACAGGGACCGGTATGTCAGGATCAACTGGGAGAATGTCCCTTCAGGTGAGCTCTAAAGCAGGATTTTTACTTGTGTGTCAGCTCTATGCAGACCCTATGCTGTAGATTACGCATGTGGCCTTTGTTGTTGTGAGTATTTGTGCTTGTGCAGTGGTGTGTCAGTGTCACTCTACAGTTATACCTTCAAAACACTAGTCGGTGGGGTTTCTGTGAGGTGCTGTAAAGTTTAGTTGATGTAAATCGCACCCAAAACATGCAATAAACGAAATACAAACATATGTTAATTGGTTGATTAGCTGATCAAAAGAAAAATGATTACCAACTATTTTGATGATCATGTAATCTTCTGCTTTTCTTTGTCATTTATGATACTAAATAAAGAGTCTTTGGGTTTTGGACCCATAGTCAGACAAAAGTTGCAATTTGAAGACGTCACTTTGGGCCCTGGGAAATGATGATAAGCATTTTTCAGAATTTTTTTCCCAACATATAGACCAGTGGTTCCATCTGGTTCAGCATTTGGCCATGTCATCGAGCTAGTTGGCTGTCTCTGTTAAGTAGCTGTCGGTTAGTCACTCACTCTATAGCAGGAAATGGTACTTCAAAGTAAAAGCTCTGTACCAGAAATTCACTGTACTTCAAAATAAAGTATGTTTTTACGAGCTCGACACATTTGAGAGTCACTTGCGTTCCATTCAGAATGGGCCTGCAATCTGCTTTTGGACTGTGACCCACCAGTTAGGAACCAGTGAGTTACAGCCTTAACTGATATAAACATTTTGGAAGTATGTGAGGTTGTGTCAGAAATCCCTACTGTAAGATGACACCGAGGCTCAATCATGCACACTCACATTTTTTATCTAAATTGTTTTATTCTACAGCAAGTGTCTTCAACTTCAACAAAAAGGACACCAACAACTTGAACACGCCATATGACTATTCTTCTGTTATGCATTATGGAAGGTAACGTCTCTTTTTTTTTTATTACTACTATCGTCAGCAAGATTTTCCTCCATAGACACATCCTCCTGAGACCCTGTGTCCTCATATGAGGACATCACATTTTGGGTTTACTTGATTTATACTTCATTCTACTTAACATAGACCTGTTGTCCTCATTTGTGGACATTTTTTCATGCCATCTAGTGGTAGCAAGAGCACAATACACTAATCCATGTAAAAACAATATGGCTGCCATCTCTGCCAAGTCAGTCTGCAGTCGATTCTGACACAAAAGTGGACAAGGTCCAAAACATTTTATGGTTGAAACTTGTTTATTTATGATTGATAATGCTTGTAGTTTGATATGGCAACAAATTTGACCAGTTTCAGCAACAGTAACAAGCTAAGGTGCTGTTAATTAGGAAGTGCTCGTTTGAGGACATTTGTACTTAATTGTCATTTCATTTAAGGACATTGGGACTTTATTGTTGTCCCATATGAGGACATTGGGACTTAAATATTGTTGAACATGTTCAGTTTTTTATGCTTATCGGGTCCTACTGATCTGAGGAGTAATTAGAAATTCATACCTCCCAAAAGTTCAGGTCTCAGTAGGAAATTATCGCAAAGGCCTGACGCCAAATTACAGTAAATGAACTATGAAATATTTATGTGCACAGGTGGCAATAAAAAAGGAACCACTTTTTTGAAAAATATTTTACCTCTTCAGCATGACGCTGAAACATTCCTGCATTTTTTTCAATAATATAAATGAGGACAATTTATCCATCAGTATGTCATTTATTGTTTGTCTCTCTCCAGAACTGCCTTCACATCCGCGTTTGGAGCAGACACCATTACTCCTATTCCTGATTCCTCTGTGCCAATCGGGCAGAGAGAAGACATGTCTGATATTGATATCCTCAGGATCAATAGGTTATACGGATGCAGTGAGTATAGGAATCCTTAAAGATACAGTACAGTATAATCCACTTTGCATTAAATGTCTTAAAATGCGTTTTTAAGGCTTTTTTGGTCACAACGTAACAGGAGTGTAGGCTGTGTCCTTTGTTATGACTTATCTCCTCATTTTTTTCAGACATTTGAAAGAAAATGAAGACAACTTTCACAAGATATCTCCAGAGCTTCATGAGTGGCATTGTGTGTATCATATTGTTGACTAATCTCAATAAATAAATAAATATATGATATAATAAAAATTCACATATTCTTGCCTCTTGCCTACAACATGCTTAATCACCACTGATACATATTTTAATAAAGGACTAAAACATGCACATAACTGCACATAGTTCTTATGTTTACTTTTATTCTATTCTTGTTTATTCTATTGATGCATTTTTTGTAGTTACATTTTACACTTACAGCCTCAGCACACTGACAATATATATATATATATATATTCTTTTATTAATAGTTTTATATCTTAAGTACTAGTTTTAATTATATTGTACATTTTTATTTCAATTCGATTTAATTTAATTTTTTATTTTATTTTATTTTACTTTATTTTATTCTTATTTATTTTTTATTCCATTTTATTTTATTTTATATTATTTATTTATTTTATTGCTATATATTTACATACTTCTATTTTATACTCTTTTTCTTACTTCTTATAATTCTCTATTCTTTACATTGGAGGGACTGTAAAGAATAACAATTTTCCCTAAAGTATTCTGATTCTGATTTAATTTCTCAAGTTCGAAATAATTTTATGCACACCATATCAATTGTTCTTTTTGACAAACATAACCATAAAAAAAAGTCATATCAAGCAACACAGCACAAAGACTCTCCACATTATGCTTAACAAAAGTCAACCCTTTCCAGGCAAATTTTATTGAGATTGTGATGTGTCATCATTGCAAGTTGTTCATGCTCTCCAAAAGTACACATCCAGCGTTTAAAGTCAGCTGCAAAACATTATTTCAGAAAAGGAAATGTATAAAAATGTGATAAGATAGTCAAAGCTATAGAGCCAATCTATAAAAAAGTTAGGCCTATTAAAAAGTTAAGCCGTTTCTGTAATTTTCTTGCACTTGTGTTTCTTCAACTCATGTTTGTTGTCGCGGGGGTCGAAAGTCACCTCAAAGAGGCACTTTATACGCTGCGGAGAGAGAGACAGAAATAACTATTATGCAGGAATTGAAGAATATAGAGGGCAATAGGTCTGTAGGAGGCAATAAGAGTGCAACACATTTTTTTTAACTGTGAAAAACAATTATTGCTGAGTTGAACATAACTTTATAAACACATGCAAACACACATGAAGCAGATTTACCTTCCTCTCAAGATCGCAGCTCTTCAAGTCGTCGTTTTCAGACCTCCGACACTTGGTTTTTGCCAGGATTGCGTCAATCTTAAAGTTAATTACATTGGTCACCTAACAACATGAGTGGACAGAGGACAGATGATTACACGGTGACATGATGTGTTGCGTTTGAGTTCCTTTGTTTCCGAAAGAGAAATCTAACCTGGGACTGAGCAGAGACGACGCTGACCAGTTTGAACATCTTCTTGCTCTGGGTGTGTGTGTTGAACATCGTCACAGCATGTTGAGCTGCCTCCAGAATCTCAGCGGACTCTGGATGCCTTTCAGTCCAACCACCCAGAAGAGGCACTTTTTCTATGTGGAAATTTAACACACACAAAAGGGACATTTATATATCATTTGTATATCAATAACTGGCCCCATGCTACATTGAATAAGTGGGGAAAGTTGCCTGTGACTTCAATTCATTAAGCATTTTCTCTGTTATTGGATCCTTCATTCAACATGAACACATGCAAGACTGATATACAAATTACTGATATACTAATAGTCATTTGGGGGGTGAAGTGTTCCTTTAAAGTGGCCCAGCATAATGCAGTGAAATGCACTCATTAATACAGATAAAGATGTACATTAGTGAAAGCACACTCTATAATTTGCTGTTTCAGTCCAGGACATTAGTCAAGGATTTGGAAACTTCAAGACTGCCAAATATTGGATTCAGCCAGTTTTACTCTAAGACTTGTTTCACCCTGCCAAAACCGTCTTCACTAGGCTGCTCTGCCAAACCAAGCCTCAGTCATCAGGCCAAGAATATAAAGTAGGTTTTCTCAGGGAAAAAGAAGGGGAACTTAGAGATAATGGATGCAGCTCTTGTACCTCGGATGACACAAACAATCACAATTATGGTTTTGTTTTTTGTTTTCTACAGTTTTTAGACACACCAATAGTGGTGTAGCTCTCGGCATGACAATGTGGTAGAGCCACCATTTTGATACAGACTGAAATATCCAGCCCATCTCATTCAAATAGTCGTCAAATACTGCTGCTTTGTCAGTGAATTCGCCATCAGACACAAACGCCAAGTCACCTTCCTGGTGTTATGATAAGCTGATGGGTGGTTTCAGATTGTTACGCTACCGGACAGAACCCTTCACGGAGGTATGATACGCCACAGGACAGCATCAGTTTGCAACGCTGCCGGTAATGACGTAATATAAGGAGCTGGAAAGTCCTTATTGGGCGGATGGGAGGGGTGGTGCATGGGTCCAACAAACCCTGGACTTTCACTCGGGTGCCCAGTGTTCCATAACCAGCCATGTGCTTTTGCTGACATCCTGCCATCAGTAGAGATGTCTCGGAAGGTCAACAGCCGACACAGGAGCATACCTAGCAAATCATGTGTAGGCTAAACGTGAAGGTCCACTGATAAAGCAGCGATAGGTGACGACTTGGGGTGAGACCATGTTGTGATATCTCAACTATTTCTGGATGGATTGCCTTGAAACTCTGCGCAGACATTAATGATCCACAGAGGTTCAATCTACTGACTTCTCCTTTAGTGCCACTATTTCTTTATGTCTTGACAGCGATTGGATAAATCGCCATAAACCGTGGTACAGATATTCATGGTGCCTAGAGGATGAATCCTAAAGGCATTGGTGGTCACCTGACTTTTTATCTAACACCATCAGCAGGTCAAAGTTTTCTACTATACAGCGAAATATCTCAATCTACTACAGTAAAAGGACTTGGCCAATAGCTTTGGACCAGACATTGCTATGTAACTAAGTGCTACTTGGCAAATGTTATCATCTTAACGTGCTTATACCTCCTTACTTCCGCATTATCATTGTGATCATGTCAGCATGCTGACGTCGCTGTGCTCATGCAGATTAATGTTATGACAGATTGTTTAGATATGTGTTTTTCAGGTTGTGACTAAGCCTTGGTTGAAAATCCTGTTTTTACTGCCACCTGACAGTTACGACACGTTCAGTCCCCACCCTATCAAGTTCTTTATATCATGTAATCCAACAACACATAGAAGCTGGGGTGTGTTCAGGGGTGCAACGGACTACACCCAATGTTGCAGCTGGGTATCAGAGATCAGATATCAACACACTTGAACCTTTCAGCCAACTGATGGGTTTTGCAATGTAAGACTTAATGTGAAGCTTCTCTTTAAAGGCCACTTATGTAGAATCAGCCATGACACCAAATGAGGATGTCGATGTAAATCAGACTTCACTCTGATTTCTGTCCAAATTCTATGATGTAACACTCTGGATCCTACACAGTATATATTTATGATTTATCCTGTTTCGACAGCATGTACAAATGTGAACCAAGCAGGATGTTTCTGCGCTCAGTGAAACCATTTCACTAACAGAAGCAACTGCTGGACAAATTTGGTGAATTGGTACTGAGTGGCCCTGATGGATTATTTTTCATTCCTTAACACTTCCAAACCAAACTCCATTCTGCCAAATTAAATAGCATCTGACAAATGACGACCTTCCACCGGCTGCTGGCTGAACCAAACCTTCTGACTCACTGTGTCCAACCAGACAGCAGCACAGAGTCACTGTCTACAGCCTGAGTACATGAACACACAACAGGCACTCACTTTGCAATTTCTTTATGATGTTGGAAATAAGTCTTGATAGAAAGTGATCACTTGAATCATTTTATTGAAAAATAGCTGTGGCAATCTGCTCATAATAGAGTTTGATTACTACTGTTTTCTGTAGTTGAAGTAATTGTGCTTTTCCTGTTTGTCTCAGTGGTCCGATGGACGTTAACCAGCTAAAAATAAATTAGCTGACTTCCTTGTCATGCCTAATTTTCTTGAATCATGTCTATATTTTTTTGTCTTCTATTTAAATAGTGTTTGTGCGTAATAGCTTTTTTCACAGCCCCACGTAAAGTGCTTATTTGTTTCATCTCTTTGTGTCAGAAATGGCATACAAACGCACAAAGTTAAATGGGCAGAGTTCACAAATGTTTTGTTCGGCTGGTTTCTAGATCGTTGCTCATGATTCTGATGCTGCTGTCATTGTTGCACAGCTGCATTGTCCTTTCAATCAACCTGTATATAACCTGCCCTTTCTGGCTGTACAAAAAAGTGTGCACACAGTACAAAGTAAACCTCTGCTGTATTTTTATTTTCTCTTCACAAGCTGCACCTAACCGTGAACACAATCTTGACACGCATTGCTTAGCAATTAAATGACACTCAGTTACATTTACTTGACCTGACTAGGATGTGTATTTACCTTTATTCACATTAGCCCTTATTGGGCCAGTCATCAGAATTCAGAAGATAAATCGGATTTAAAATAAGCACAAAATAGTGTAATTTTAAACTACAAGGAGGTGTTGAAGATGTGTGCGAGTAGAAAGCGTCAAAGTTTAAGGGTGCGTGTTCCTGTTTTTAGCATTTTATCTCTATGGGTTGTTTGGCATCTTGACATTAATAAAGGTCATCCATATAAGACGCATGTGGATCACAAGAATAGAGGTGTAACCAGTATAGGTGATGACATCAGGACAATATTATAAGTAACTGTAAAGCTTTAAAGATACTGATCCTTCACATTTTGTGCATCTGATCATGAAATCAGCCACACAGCATTAATCATGAGTCTGTTTCTTGTTGTTTTCTCACAGAAATTATTCCGAAACATTACATTTTACATGTTATTTCATCTCACTTGCCTCTCTGTAACTCCACATGTCTACACTCGTATTTCACATCCCTTTCACAACTTACTTGTTGTGATGACTTCGTCCACGGGCTGATCTCCCGTACACAGCTGGATAGCTGACAGACATATCACCACTGCCAATGTGAGAGACATCTTTACTTATCAACCTCCACCAAACTCTGCTGTGCTCCTTAACGAGGGGAAGACTGGTGGAAGACGGATCTCCACAAGAGGATGTCAGATGAGCAAGACAGATAACTTCAACTGAACCACTTGACAACCAACTTGTAGACGTCCGTCAGTGTTGGCAGCAAACTGTTGGTGTTTGGATCCACAAAGGAAGCAGAAGAAAGGGAGACATTGCAGATTATTATTTAAAGAAAGGTCAATTTAAATGACTGTAATAGAGCCAGGAAGTGCATCTTGAAGTCTACAAAGACAGAAACAGAACAGCTCTTTACCTTTCTGATGCTGAAAAGAAAACAGGACTTCCCCCAGTGAGTGCTGAGCGCCAGTGAGCCAGACTGAGGGAAATAATGTGAGTAAGAAGGAGAGAAAGTGGGAGGAGGGGGGCGTCAGTGAGTGGCAGCGGCTGTTCAGCATTTAAGCTTTGGTATGTTTAACAAGACAGTGAAGACCACACCCACCACTGCCTGGCAATGACGTCATGCTGGGATTTAACAACCATCAGCGGCTTTGGTGTGTGTGTGTGTGACACAGAGCGGGGATGACACGGGGAAGGTGGGGATGGGTGTCACATGTGTGCCATGGTGTGTGTGCGTGCACTGGTGCTCTTTGTGTGTTTGTATTCATGTGTGTCAGTGGGTGTGTAGTCTGCCAGTGTGCTGTGTGCTTACGTGAATGTGAGCATGCACATCTTGTTGGTTTTCTTTATAAGAGTGAACGAGGCATTTTTGTGGTGAGCGGGCTGAGACTCAGCTGGTTACTCCCGCTGGCAGGAGGTGAGTCACTGTGCAAACTATAGCGCACGTTACACACCACTTCTAGGTACATCAACATCCTGTCTAGAACATTTGTTATCATGTGATAAAGGGTTTAACCGCTCTGATAACAGTGAATAAATACACAAGCATCAGCAAGTGGAACTAAGTGGAATTAATGAATAGCCTTAGGTCATTTTAAAGATGTTACTGACAGACAGGCAGGAAGGTTGATTTAAGGATGCCTCTCACTTAGCTTTTTAAACAGGGCGATGGCTAATGTCAGTATGCCAGTTAATGAGAAAGGTACATCCCATACTTTTAACCCCAAATCACAGGGGAAAAAAGTGTGGGCCACTAGAGGGCAGACGACCTCCACGTCAAGCTGACAGGCCGAAAGCCCTGATGCATTATTGCCTCATGACGTTACCATGTTTGGCGACAGTTGCCTGTTTACACATGCAGCACACACAGCATCATTCATTCTGAGGTGTGTTTCTGGCCACTTCACAAATCCAAGATTAATTCTCACTTTAGCTCTGTTTTGGTCTCCACCAACCACTTAGATCAGGGGTGGGCAACCCGCAGCTCCAGGGCCAGATGCAGCTCTTCAGCCCCTCCCAGTGGCTCCCTGTGGCTCTGACAAAAAATTAAATGGAAATAAGTAACTGGTATTGTTGTAGGCCGAAAGTGATTTTTACATTCTTCACTTGTAAAATTGCGTACCCTGTATAGCGAATAAAATCCAAAGTAAAATGTAGGTCATACATCTGGCCTGGTGCCTTCTCCTCTAAAAACATCACAAGCGATGACTACAGTAGTCTTGAGTCTTCCTAGCTAGCCTAGCTGTGGATTCTCCGTCATTGCCCTTGTGAGCGTTGAAGTCCCCCAGGAGAACTGTTGAGTTCCCAGCCAGCACCCCTTGCAGGACACCGCTAAGAGACTCCAAGAAGGCTGGGTACTCCGCACTGCTGTTCGGTGCATACGCACAAACAAAAGTCAGAGACCTTCTCTTTGCAACCTGCAGTCACATCGAGGCGACTCTCTCGTGCTCTGCGGAGAACCCCAACACGGCGGTGCTCAGCCGGTGGCTTGTGAGTCTGTCACTGTGAGAAGCTCCTTTACAGTCCTATGACTCTGATAAATACAGCAGGAGAAAACAGTAGCAGTCAGTACTTTTTTTTGCATATGGTAGTGGTTTGAATGAATGAAACTTTCCACTCTCTCAGCTCTTAGTTTTAAGTCCTGACTGTGGGCGTTATTGGTCGCATGAATAATTGTGTTTTTGTCTGTTAGTTGGCAGGATATACATAGTTGGCACAATCAAAACCATACAACAGATCTTAAGAAACACTGACTGAGAAATAAGTGTTTTTTTGTTCTGATGGATGGCAATCCAGATCCAGGCTGTTACTAAGCACTGCAGGATACATTTTGTCACACTAAAGAAGACTTATCCAGATAAGTAGTTGGAGCAGCTAGTTTGTTTGTATGCTGCTAAAAATGTAAATAAAAAGGCAATGCATTTTTTTTTAATCAGTTAAAATTTTCAAGCAGCATTATCCTACATGTGCTGAGGCCTTGTTTAGACCTGGTAGTATGTGTTTTGGGTGATTCAAGTACAAGTGGACACATTGCAGTTCACATTTGTGTCAATCTCCTGCTGACCATCTGTGTTTAAATTTCGTTACTTTCCGTTACCTCGCACACAGTTATTACATCCATATTTTTGCTAGCTGCTTTTTGTTAGCCAAAGCAAACTAACAGCAGGATGCCACCCTTCTCCACAGATGATTTCTACAAGATGAATTCACAGACTAGAGGTAAATGTGGAGGAAAATGGACTGTGTGGAAATGACACCACGTTACCTTTCACACAAGATAGCGGGCAAGAGAATGCTAACATGCTGCTAATTAGCACTGATAAGACTGCAAAGAAACAGGGGGGGGGGGGGCTGGCTCTTCTTCATTGAGTTTTATATCCTGTCTGTTTTGGTTCTTCTTGTCTCTTGTCCTT
>JAPZEB010000011.1:5927682-5944999 GCA_029783705.1 Chaetodon striatus | reverse complement strand
TTTGTACTTCATTGTTATTGTTAGAAGGTATTGGAAATGTTTCTGAAAGGCAAAAGTACGTGCTTTCTTTCTTTTTTTATAAAGTAATACATAAAGAAATGTTGTTGCCATAATGATTAGCTCAATTGAAGGCTGATGAATTGCTTAAAAATTTGAGCTGATTACAGTTGGTCTGAGTTCTGAGCTCACTCTCGATCTCTTTGAGAAGGGAGAGCTGGCCAAGAATAGCAGAAATAGAATTTCAACAATTAACAAATAAAAATAACATAAAAGCACATAGATTTGAATAACATAAGACAATCAGATAAAATGGTTGCACACAAACAGTCTGGACTGTTGGATATTGTTCTGCAGATTGTTCCTGCTGTAGCTGCCGAGAACCTAAAAGCTTTTTTTCTTAGTTCAGTTCTTACTTAAGGCTCAACAAAACACATAAAGTCCTGCGGACGGAGATTATCATTTCCATATTTCATGTACAGAAGAGGATAAGTAGGTAGGAATTTTAGCAAGAATAGCTATGTTAATAAAAACATACCAGTGACTGAGGCGGCGTGAACATAAAGCAGGCAGATTCACTTAACATAAAAGACCACGGTGAGTAAGAGATCCGTGGTTTACAGTGAACCCCAGAGCGCCATGATACACATCTAACATGTGAACACAGTGAGCCGAAGCATTCATATACATCACAACACCATAGTCAGCGACAAGTTAAAAGGTAGACTTCACCAATTTCCATTTGACACAAAAAGAAAAGCAGTAACTTGAATGAGTGGTAGATCAGAGTTGGCTAAATATGGCATTGTCTGCCGACTGCAGTTTGATGGAATTTTCCTGCTAAACTGAATGTTCTTTTGAAGACAGCTTTATTGCCGGTTTTAAGGTTGGTTGCAATGAGTCAAGCAGGCAGTGTTGACATCAGTGCATTTCAAAAACACTGCTCAGCGCTAAAACAAATGCAAGACATGGAAATCTATCCTTACAATCTAGAACAGATAGATAGGCGTCACAAATGGTCCTCAAGCGTTGTTTTCTTTCGCCAAATGCGTGGTGTTGAACACATCAGATTGAAGTTGTTTGTAGATGTCAGTCAGGAGATATTGCAGCATAAAAATATGCAGTGCATTCCTATCCTTAATTTTTAATAGATTTAATTGTTAATTGTATTTCATTCCTGGTAGAAGAGAAGCAAACTGTTCTTAAGTAGTTAACAGACTGTGCCTCGCATCTTTCTGAGGTTAAAAGAAGAGTTGGGGGTTGAAACAAACTGCAGTTGTAGTACAGCACATTTTTCATGCAGGGTTGCAGCTGTTACGTGTTAAAACTGAGTTTGAAGGGACTGATTAATCATCCATGTGCAAACTGCGCTGCCACCAAAAAGTACAAGAATTAATTTGACTGAGGAAAATATGAAATACTGTGGATTAGACAAAATATGAAATCAAATGCCACTTTAAAAAATAGGTGAGGAGAAGCGTGCCTCTGTGTTCTGTGTGAGATAAGCACATTTGATGACCACATGGAGCCTGTTTAGTTAAACGATTTTAAAATAGATGGTTTTCCATGGGTCAACAAAGCCTGATGTGTTAGGTAACACAATGGCAGAAGACAGCAAGCCTGTCCTACTTTGAATATTTGTAAGAGTGTTTCCAGTCAGGTGTTTCTATACACATTGTTAGTTCGTGAAAAAAACAGAATCCTGAGTAAAAACAACAGAAATTTATTAAAAGAAGAAAGAAAGAGAAAAATGTTTTAAAACAGTTCTTATACTTAGCAGAGGTGGAAAAAGTTGTATTGATTTAAAGGAAACATGACCAAGTGCAGCGGAAACACAGTGCAGCAAACAAACCATGACGCTCGAGAATCATGTCACGTAAATGTCACTGAAGCAAATGCTCAACAGAGGAGATAAAAACTGTGACAGGCGAAATAGATGCATGTCGACTGATGTGGAGACAGTGGCCATCTTCAAATGAATACATGAAAGAAACATTAATGTCATATTCAGTCATGTTCTCCACATGGTTTCACATCGGTCAAAGTTTGACTGGAGCTCTTTTGAGACGTCGTATTGTTACACCCTCTTCTTCAGCAATGCTTTAATGGCACTGGATTGAGAATTAGCGCTAATGTACCAAATGTTTCTGTCGTTGTGCTCAACTCCTGATATTTGCACAACAGTAGTGGATCATTTTCTTTTGCAGATTTATTGGAAATGTGGTAAAAGTTTTTCATCACATTTGGATGGGAAACTGTCAAACCTGTGTAGCTCACTTTTGTTAAGCTGATGCAAATCCAAATGAAGAGTTTTATTAACTTCCACTACTTTTAAATACATTTGTGTACTTCATATCAAAATTTCAAAAGATCAGCAACAACACCTCATGCCTTCAGAACACTGACTTGATTTTACTTCCAAAATAAAACTCTTTAGTTACTATTAGTTTTGAGCATCTCCAGTCAAATGATAGCCGCATTTTATCCTTTTTGCGTTGGTGGTCTGATCCCAGATCGTCCTGTCTCTTTGCCAGAGCAGCAGACTTTCTGTTACAGACACCATCAGAACTGCTGTCTTCCCAGTCAGTTCAACGTCTGCCCAGTAAGCACAAGCTACACATCAACAAACTCACACCGTCACCTTTAACTGTCGTTAAACCAGTTGACGAAAAGCTGTGCGATGCTAACAGTTAGTCCTGTCACTGTGTGTGTGTGTGTGTGTGTGTGTGTGCGATCAGTCGTACTCTCACAGCTTTTCCCAGTAAGAAGCTCACACTCAGCAGCAGCAGCTTCAGTTTCTTTGGTCACCAGATGTTACAACATTAATTACACAAAACATCAATGTCTAACAGTGTTGGTGACCAGATGGGTTGTTTGAAGAGGATAAAGAGAGGTGTTGTGTCCGTTGCCATTAAACTAGCGGCGTAACGCTCTCTCTATCTCTGTCTCTTAAGTGATTGAAACAGATAAAAGCCCAGGCTATTATTTTTATGGTATACATGCCACTCCATTCACATTATAGGTATTGAATGAAGTACCTCATAGGTGTTGATACTAGTATCAGAATTTTTAAAACAGATACACACATCACCTCTCTAAACTTATACAATTTTAAATGTACAGTGTTTCTTCTATTAACACACTGTATATGATAGAGGTTGTCAGTCATGGAGTGAAACTGTTGCCTCAACTAGTGAGATCATGTCGCGCTTTATTCTGGTTTGACAGATTTTAACTCTGAAAACCTCCCTCCCTCTGATTAGCCTTTGATCTCAAACAGGCTTTTTAATCTCCTGGATCACGCACTCACACACACACACCACACACACAAGACACGTACGCACAAACACAGTGTGTCTCAACATCAACAAACTTTGAAACCAAATCATGGCGGTGCACTGTAAATCAGTCCCGTATCTGCGTGACTATCTGGGCAGTCGGCTGTTTGTGAGCCAGGTCTGTTCAGCAGAGCCAAACAGTCTGATGAGGGCTCTCTCTTTATATGTCACTCATTTATTCTGAGAGAAACTTTGTTACAGTGTATGTTGCATCCTGCTTCCTGTAAATGATTCAAACAATGATGAGTTGTTAACGATTTTTTTCTTGCAGAGGCCTCTCTGTCGATTAAACCTACTGAGCCTGCTGTAGTCGTTCACATGAGATGTGTGCTCTAGAATCTGCAGTGAACAGTGAAGATGCGCTTTTCGAGGATTCGCTTCGGCCTGTCAGATATAGGGTCTGTTTGCCCCACTGTCTGCCTGGACTGAATAGTCCTACTGTAGATCCTACAGTGTACACTGCAGCTCAGCTCTCCTGTTTTGCCTCAGCCTGGCGTGCAGTGCATGGGGGCTGTTTACTGTGTGATCTTTTCGCCTGATCCAGTCATAGAGAGTTTGATTCAGCTTGGCATATAAACTAAGCCGCCAAAACTTTGTTTTCTGTTTTTTAATGGTGGTTTACATTTCATGTCTGGAATGATATGTGGTCGCCCACCAGTGCTAGCTGGTGTAACACTTTTTTCATATGGACAGGTCTGCATCTGAGTTCTGTGTGTTTTTTGTGTGCCACAAAAATGTTGAAGTAAGGTGTGAATATTACAGAGTACCCCAGATGTTAGATGTTTTTCCCAGACATAAAACTATCCAAATCATCTGTCACTTATAAAGCCTTTGAAATAATCAATCATTATTATTATTTTTCATGGAAAAGTAGATGAAAGAGTGTGTTTTATGGTCGTGACTGGTGGTATGATGTGTTGTATCCACCATTTATTGACCAAATTAACATGACCTCCTATGCAGTCATCAAAATACTATATATATATATATACTACAAAATATTCTAGCTTAGTTATTAACACATTTAAAACACATTACATTCACATGCTAGGTATTCTTCTGCATCTGCTGTTGACGTTCCAGGACGTGCTGCCAACAAAAGCACATTGTTAGGTTTAGGAAAAAAACATCTTGGCATAAGGGAACACTCGGCTCCTGGGTGAAAGTCCAGAGTTTGTTGGACCCACCCACCCTATACGGACTTTCCTGCTCCTTATATTGGTGGTTACCAGCAGCGCTTCAACCTGACCGCACCCAGCAGCATATCATACCGCCCTGATAGGTGCTGTCTGGCTAACCAACAGCATATCACAGTAACGCCAAAGGTTACGTCGAGCCACATTACATACTGCTGCGAAAGGCGGCTTTTGGCATCAGGTGTCTGACACTGAAATCATTGTCAAATGGGTAGTATTCGATAATGTCGGAATGAGAACGGACTCGAGGGGGAGGTCATAACCGCTGATAAAGTTGTTCCAGTCATGGTCTATTCACATAAGTTCAGCATATGTATTCAGCAGCCTGGCTGACAAATGGCCTCTCTCCGTCTGACCCACTGCTATCACAGTCACTAAAGACAGCATCTTTTTGATTTTGAGGGACAACTGTAAGGTTGTATGCGTTGTCTTGGCCGTCACCTAGATCACACACATCCAAAACTTTACTCAAAGTAAACCTAAAAATAGAAAAGTAGAGGGTTAGGTAGAATAAGAACTATGTATGTATATTTAGCTGCACTTTTTCACCCCACCAGTCACTAGTGTTGCCATCAAAAAGTTCACTAATTCTGTGACCACACTGAACAAAGCTGAGCAATTACAAATGCACATATCAATACCAGACACCTTAAAGATAATGTATACCAAAAATCTCTGTCCTAGCTTTATGTTAACATACCTTACTAACCTTTTGTTTGGGAGCTTTGATGCAGCCATCTCTTTGTCATGGTGCAACCAGGAAGTAAACTGTACTGGTCATGTGACAATTTACACTGAACATGTGACAATGCATATATTTCATTGAGACCCTTAATTACATCAATATTTGCTGGAATTGCATTGATACATCATTCAGTAACATTTTTTAGAGCCTTATAACTGAAAACTTTTTTTGTGGTCACTGTTGTTACCAATGGGATTTAATGGGTCAGTTGCGGTACTCCACAGTAGTGACCCTACTGGCCAGTCCAGTATTTATTCATATTTCAGCCAATTTTAAAGGAAGTTTTTCTTTTTTTCTCTTGTTATTGTGTTTTTAGTTGGATCTTTTCCAATCCCTTCCCTTTCTCAATTCCAATTTTCTTGCTCAATCTGCAATGAATTAAAAGCAAAATCCCAAATGATGAGTGCAGAGTTTAAAAAGAGCAAATAATCTGAAGCAAATTACTCCCTGCGGTCAGATGATGCAACTTCATCATGCTTATAACTTAATGCTGCATTTACTCAGTTAAAAAGGGAAAACGTGACATACCCTAACAATAACAGCACAATATGTATCAAAGCGGGCAGTCAGTAGGATTTCACTTTTATTTGATATTTATTATTTGTTTCATTTTTTCCATTTGGTTTTGAGTTGCTTCCTTTGGTCAGAAGAGCTCATTAGTTAGGTTTGTTTTTATTTTTATGTTCTTGTCTCCATTTTTGGTGTGAAAGCTCATTGTTCTGGTGTTCTTCCAACACACTTACCAGTAAGTGGTGGTTGTGAGTCCGTGGTGGCTTTAGGGCTGCGTATTGAGCCTCAGCATGTTCTCAGTACAGACTAGAATATGTCTGTAGCGTGATAACAGAGGAGTGTCACAAACTGGTCAGATTCCTAATCTTGTTTACTTACTCTTTGATCATGTAGCTCTCGATTTAAACCCAATTTTGCTAATTTCAGACGTCTTTATTAAAGTAATGAGCTTGTACAGCTGCACGTGCTTAGACGAAATTGGTCACTTGAGAACTTTGGCTTCCTTTGTTAAATGAGAGAAAGTTTTGCTGAAAAAAACATTTACATATTTTAGCTATTGATGATCCCTCTGCAGTCGACATATAAAATGCATCACTTCATGTTTGCCATTACACATTGTCCATTAAGGACCATCCAAGTGTTTAGTTTAGAGCATCCCAGTGTAAATGATTTTATGAACTGTATATACATTCAGCTAATGCTGTGTTTATGTAGGCTTGTGACTAGCAGGACAGGAATGTACATGTATTAAAATGTGGATTACATTATGGATTATTCAGTATCTCTGCGTCTGCCTTTCGTTTTTGTTTGTCTCGTTTCCAGCAGCATTTTTGAACAGACAGTCAGACAGTAGTAATTAAGAAAGCATGGCTTTCTTGTTTTTTATGCTCTCATACGATTGTTTTTTTCCTCTGGTTTGGAGTGACTGGAAGTTAAACTTACTGTTTCACGGCACTCTTGTGTATAGTTTAACAACCACTGAGGTACTTAAAACACAATAGTTCCTCTATTTCTCTCACTGTTTCAACAATTTTGGTTCTTTCTTTCTTTCTTCTCTCACTCTCACTGTTTTTATTTTTATCTCAGTCAATCTACTTCTCTGTTTTTTCCTTGTTAACCCTTTCCCTCATCTCTACTCAGTTACCTACTAAACTCTCTACCTCTTTCTCTCTCAGCATGTTAGGACAGTCAGTCAGCCAGTCAGTAGTAATGGGGAAAGCATGGAGTTCCCAGCAGAGTGACTCACCGCTGTAGCAAACAGGGGTCGTGTGTGTGTGGGTGGAACCGGGTGGTAGGGGGCGGGCTTTCTACAGTATGTTGTGTGGGTGTGTGTGTGTGTGTGTGTGTGTGTGTGTGTGTGCCCAAACATGTTTGTGTAACTTGGGTGTATATGTTTCCCATGTTTCCTTCCTGCTGAACACATGGTGAAAGCTCTTTGCCGGCTGTATTATAGGTCATCTGTCGGTGAAAGTCAAACATACATAAACTTGTGCACGCACAAACACACTCGCAGCCAATATGGTGCCATGGCGGAAGAGGCATTGACTTTACGACCTCAGTGTAATGTTACGTCATTATCTCTTGTCAGGTCTATCCCATGTAACTCTGTAGATCTTTTTCTCCTTTTATCAACAGGCTCACGATAAAGTCACAACATGTCTTAGCTAGACATGACATTTAATGTTCCTAAGTACTATTTTGTAGGCAGCTGGACTTGCCTGAGTTTCTTGAAGATGTCTCACCTCATCCAACTGAACTGAACTGAAGAAGCCTCCTGGATGAGAAGTGAAACATCTTTAAGAAATTCAAGCAAGTCCAGTTGCCTACGATATAGCAATTAGGATTAACATGACCTGGATGACTGAGAATCTTCACCAAGACATTAAACGTTATTTTCAGAGTTAGTCCGGCTACTCAAAAAGTGCATCATTTGGCAGTTAGTGTGTGGGCTAGCTGGATCAATTGGCAGCACTTTTACTCATACCATCATTATCTTATTTGTTAATTTACTTAAAGCAATACATATTTTTAGCTGGTTCTGATGGACTCCGAAATCTAATGCAAGTGTCCGTCTGGGCACTGCTGAGGAGCCTAGGCTGGGGTCTAATGAAGTCCCGTTCCTACTGGTTTACTGCTATTTCACTTTTTACAAGTACATCCTTTCAGACTGAGATACTAAGGCTACTGCTCTTCTTCCCTGTCCATCAAATGGTTTGTTGGATTACTTCATGATTTATGATTCCCTGCCCAACAGCTGGGTTATCAGGATCACTTTATGCTATATGCAGTGTAGTAGCACACTTTGTGTAAGCAAGATTAAACTCCTTTGCTACTGTCTAATCTCTTCATACTTAGTGACAATAACCATAATAATACAAGCACCAGTATCCTGACAGTACAAGCAATCAAAACACAATATAATCATCAGCGTGTGTGTGTCAGTATTTGTTTAGAGGTCGCTACTCCTCCTAGAGAATTGTCAGTATCTGATAGATTGCACAAAAGGACAGCAGACGCCGTATCTCTCATTCAGGACTTATTCTCATCCTTTTGGCTCCTATCCTGACATGTCTAACACTGGCCACTCTCTTGAAAGACACAAAGTAGTACATTGTAACATATTAGAGAGTAGTTAGAAAAAGAAAGGAGCCTTACTGGCATTCTGGTGAAGATTCCTCTGATGCAAAGGTGATGGATGCCCAAAAACAGAAGAACTGGCTGGCTTTTAGTAGGCCACAACAGTTTACTTGTTTTTATCCCCAGTAATAATGATAAATAATTACAAATGATTAAAAAGTTATAAAATGATTTTAAATTTAAACTAACTGTCTAAAGGCTACAATAAAGGAATCAACAAAGAAAAGAAAAAGGCCCAAAAAATGGAACAAAAGAAAGTTTCTAGAAGTTTCTGCCATTACCTTGGTCATCTTTAATACTAGCCTAAAGGGGGGGGCTCTACAACTATCTGTTACTCTAACCATCTTCATATAAGGCAAAAAGGATACGCAGATAAGCTTGGCATGGTAATTAATTACTAGTAAGGTCAAAAATTAAGATGTGTCCTCTCATACTCAGTATCACAAGTAGACATTGTTCATGTAAGGAAATATATGTTCGTCTAATGCTGTTTAATTTGCAGCTAAGTGAAGATTAGTAGTTGCTCCTACAGAGATAAGAATTGAAGCCTCTAAGGTAGAGAAACATTCAGTCTTTCTGTATAACTGTCCTTTTTGTTGGAGCAGAGTCCGTGTAGAGCATTTCATTGTTTTCTCTCAGTATAGTTCTTTCGTGATGAATGTTGTGATTGGGGAACATGTGAAGCAGGATGCACTCCTTACATTTAGAATTTAAATAAATTGCGAAAGCCATGTAGAACGCTGTGTCGCATGATGATGTGCCAGAAAGATACACCCTTTAAGTTTTAGATGGAGAAGCCCTCCTTAACCGACTACCTTAGCAGATAGGAAAAGATAGATGGGACGGTAGCCAACTATCTACGTAGGATGGTGCCTGTCAGTAGAAATACAAAGACTGGTAGGAAGCTTTCATTTACATTACCATGCCACTGACGTTCACAATATACACATTTCTGTCATCAATGACAAATGCAACAATGATGACAGACGACTTGTTGGAGGAGGGACTGAAGCTTGCAGGATCTGATGTTCATAAAGCTCAGGGAGACTCAGATGTACTCATAGCTCAAACAGCAGTGACAGCAGCATTGAAACAAAGAACTGTCCTTGGTGGAGATGACACCAACCTCCTCATTCTTTTGTTACACCTCCATCAGCAAGGAGAGCTATACTTCATGTCTGAGTCCAATAAGTCATCTTTGTCGAGCCCAAGGTTTCTGAACATTAAGTATGCAAGAGATGTGTTGGGGGAGGATTGTAGAAACATCTTATTCACGCATGGAAGGCTTGGCTGTAGTACAGCATCCAGAGTGTTTGGAGTTGGGGAAGGGGTGTCTCTGCGTCTGGTTCGAGAAAGCGACTCATTCATTCAGGCAGCTCAGTGGCTCCGTGGTTAGCACTGTTGCCTCAGGTAACCTGAGGTAAGTTATAAGGAACAGCTTTTGTATGAGTGATGTTCATGTGTTTTGATTTGACTGCGTAAGAGCTGCGACGATGCATTGATTGGCTGTCAAGTATTAAATTAAATGCCAACTAATTTGATAATTTGATAAACCATTTGTGAATCAGTTAGTCATGCTGTGTTAGCTTGAATTTGAGAAGAAAACTTTGTTTTTCTTGCATGCCTCCATGGAAAAGGGTGAACATTTGATTCGCTGCTTCTTGCTCAGTACTTCCTGAATGCATACATTTTCACTAAAGAACCTTATACCCCGTTTCCACCAAAATTAGCATGTGTACACAGGTTTTTAAAACAGGGGTAAACCTGCTAAAAGTAGGTGATAGACTCCTTTGATATTGCCAGTAGAGCAAAGCTGTGAACACGGCTCTGCAGCAGACGAGTGTGCCTTTTTGTGTGCAGGAAAGAAATTTTGTGGTGGTTACTTCTTTTTATCTCTTGATTACTCAGTCTCTCTTTCAAACTTGGTGCAGACTAATTTGGATCGATGTGTAAACACTGCTTGGGCAAAGATGGATGGCGCTTTGTGATGCTGTGTCATTGCGTTCAACCGGGTGTTGTGTTCTAATCAATGCCGATTGGAGCCAGAGGCAATAAATACCCGTGACTGGTGCAGAGTCAATTTACCCGGGTGTGAATGCTGATTAAAACTACCCCCGTTGCATTAAAAAGCCAGATGTTTGCGGGTGTTAGTGGGTTTTTTGTGGAGTGTAAAAGGGGCTTCAGTATTGGAGATTGGCTTTCAAGAGAGAGTCACTTTTAGTTCAGTTTTAAAATGTAAAGTTTTAGCTAAATTGATGCACAAATGGTCATTTTTATGTGGGTGAAGTAGTCCTTTAATTAGTTTGGGTATTTTTTTTAAGGAGCAGAACCCGATTCCAACTTCTTAAATGTGAATAATTTCTGGTTTCTTTACTCCTTTGTGTCAGTAAGCTGAATATCTTGGGATTGTGGACTAAACGAGACATTTAAAGAGGATTTGGGAAACACTGGTTGACACTTTTCCCCATTTTCTGACATTTTATAGACCAAACAACTAATCGCTTATTTGAGAAAATGATCAACAGATTAATCGACATGAAAATAAGTGTTTGTAGTGGCCCTTAACTGAGCTATGCCGCTGAGTGGGAGTGAGATTTTTGACACAAACAGCGTAAATCAGGGTTCAAAGGGAAATGTGTTTTTAATTACTTCAGCTATGTTTTTTCTTCACTGGATGGTTTGTTGGAGCACGTCAGGCTCTATCTGAGCCCCCAGGATGCTCTGTGTTTGAGTCCATTTGTCTCATTGTAATGACATAGTGTCAGTGTGAACACATAAGTATCCTCCTAAAACACAACTCAGTTTATCATATTTTTGTGTATATTCATGCACATGCATGTGTGTTTCTCAGTGTTGCATAAAACAGCAATCTTCAACTATCTGCTTCATGTCTTTATAATTGCTCCCAGCAGTAGCGTGGCGCCAGTCAAATGCGCGTGGACGCGCATTTGCACACAAATGCAGGCACACACACACACACACACAAACACGGAGAAATACACAAACTCATAACTCTCAGCGGATCATCAGAGGAGTGTGGCAAAGCAGAACTGGGCAGAGTTTGTTGGCTGGCCAACCTGCTGGCTTATTGACTTGGACCGAGTTTTGTACAGCTATCATCGGCAGCATATGCCTTTGAGCGTTTGTGTGTGTGTGTGTGTGTGTGTTCATGCATTTGATATGCTTTTTTCAGGCTCTGACAACAAGCCATCAGCTGACACATGGTTAGTCTATCTATCGCGGTTAGAACTGAATTATTTGTTTGGTTAGCAAAGAAAGCAAATGCAGCTGTCTTTGTAACAATCAGTTCCACATTACTCACCAGAATATCAAGAATTTTATTTTATGTCACAAAAAAACATCTTTTCCAAGTCCTTTCTGCAGAAATGTTGGTCCCTGCCTGTCTGTGTCAGCGTTGGATTTTTGTTTTTTTGTGTTTTTTTTGTGTCTTTCTGTCCTGATGAGCTGGCTGTGCAGGCTTAGTAATTGATCACACAGCAGAGATTTGTGTATGTGTGTCTGTTTATGCGCCTGTGGCTGTGTCTGTCTGTGTGTAAGGCCTTGTTGGATAACACAGAGCAGATGTGGGTGGGTAGGTGGGTGTATGTTTAAAGAGCCTGTCATTGGCTCACACAGAGCAGATGTTTGTCCGGCCATCATCTTCCTCTGGCTACCAGAAGTCCTGATTCAAACCGTTCTGCTACATTTCAGATGCTGAACCAAACAGTATAAAGTCGACTCACGATACAAGAGTGCATGAACGCGATCGCACTCTCTCAGACTGTGTGATCCGTCAGAACCTAATCAAACATGCATTCACAGATGTTTAGGTCAGTCTACAGATGACTGGGAGTCTTAACCAGGACACTATCGCTATGGAATTTTCCAAACCACAGTTATAAAGTGCTGTGGTTTACGGTAATATTCTGGTACTGCCAGCTGACTCCAGTTGAACGTAGTCCAAACAGTTAAGCATTGTTAAACACAGCCAAACATGTTGAGAGGTGAGATCACATGTTCCAGCTGATTCTGTTTGTGGAAAAAGTTTCCTTTGTCACCTTTCTTGTACTTGGTTCATTTACGTTCACTTTACAAGAAAACCAGAGCTTGTAAACAAATGTCACCAGGACTTTTGCTTTCTGTACTTGATTTGGTTAACGGCCTTATACCTAATTAAGTGCACCTCAGTAAACAACTACACTTCATGCTCTTCCAGAAAGACTGTCAGCCAAACCATGCGAGTCAAATTAATGGCATTAGTACAGCTAGCAGCGTCTTTTTGGTAAGCTGACGAGAAACCAGAGCTGGAAGAGTCTCCTGTGTCATTAACATCTTTTATTTGGAAGCATTATGGTTTCCCAGGAAATTACAGTAACACTTAAATATGGGGATGGGATAAGGATGGGGACAGCTTGTCCTCAAAGGCTGTCATAGTGTTGCATTTGGTTGTACATATAGAAAGTGCCATAAAGTTCCATAAAATGACGGTTACACATCTAATATGTAAGCATGCATATTTTTTTCCTGTGTGGAGAACAAGACTAAGAATCAAATTTTAAGCATCGGAATATAAACAAAAATATTAATGATTTTGTTGTTATCAGCTTTCTTAACTCCGGGAATTCAGAAACATAAGAAACACTAGCTTTACATGTCACATTTGCATGTTTGATGTGGAAGGTAGGGTTGTTACAATCCATTGATCTGGATCTATGTTATTGATTTAATGATCAGCGGTCCAAAATCATCAATGAAAAGTGTAAACATCGATCCATATAATCATCTTTAAGGTGTGCCTTTACTTTGAAATAAGGTTGCAACCCTTGAGATTTCTCTGGTACAGACTTATTATCAGTCAGAACAACCCTTAAAGGAATTAAATGAAAAGGTTATTTTTGGTAACAAACGTTTTATTACTTTATTTGAAACTTGAAACCATCTTTTAATAGACGTATGTGTAAGAAGTCCCCCTTTTGAAAAAAAACTAAAATTAAGTTGAGATTTTCTGTCCAGTTGCAGTTTAATTTTTCATTATCGTAGATAAGCAAATGATTCGGTATGATAATCGTCAATTTTAATATCACAGTATACCTTGAAACTGGTAAACTGTTGCAACTCTATTCTGAAATTCCCATGGCATGTCTGTGTCACTGGCAAACAATGCTAGCTCCTGCCAGATAAGTAAAAGACAATGAGGATATTTACCCTCCTCTTTGGAATACATTAACAGTATGAAAACATTTTTTGGATTTTCTCACTATGGCAATATTAGCTGCTCTGTTTCAGCAATGCCAGGCTAAAAAAGACGTGCATTCTGGCTGTAATTCAGCAGTTTGTTCTGTCGTTAGATGCAGTGACAACAGTGAGTAAGAAAATGTACAAATTATTCGTGTAATTTGTGAAGCTGTGGGTAACATTACTGCACTTAGCTGATTACAGTTATTTAGTTATTTATGTCTTGTTTTTTTTCTTCTGTGGCTGAAATGAAAAAAGTAGGGGGGGTGCAGCTTGTAATCGATCGTGTTAAATGGACATATGTTACTGTCTCACATCGAAATCATATCCTGGCAGACTCTGTGATAGTAATAAAAGTTTGAAGTACAAGTCACTGCAAAGCGTTCAAGCATTTTCTGGCTTCTAAAGCTTGAACCTAAAACTGTGATATCTACTGAACCGGGAATTTTGCGCACTGCTACACCCCTTGAAGAAGGCTTGCCATGGCTCAGTTTGGCAGCCAGTGAGTTGTTCAGGAGAACATCTGTTTGGCCACTCTGTTAACGGGGCTTAGGCTCTGTTGCAAGAGTGCTTGAGAGGCACTAAGCTGGAATAAAATGCCATCATAAGCTTACCATATGCCTAACTATGCTTATTCTCAAAGACACACACAAGCTTCTTTGGCTGATTCAGGAAGTGGTAGGGTACATGGACACCACTGTTCTTTGAACTCTCAGCATGCTGAAACACCACTAGATGATTGATGTCAGTTGAAGGGTTAAAGTTGCTGGATAATTTGGAAGAGGAGTTGTTGAATTTGTCAGATGAAAATTGTTAGACATAGTTTTCTCTGCTTATAATCTTAACCTTGTGGTTAGTTTAGATCAAGCACTTTATTCAGTAGTGAGTTTGCTTTGTTGGTGCAGTTTTACAGTAATCATAAGACAGATGTTATGTCCAAAAAAACTCACTGCCAGCAAACACTTTGCTATTTTGTCAGGAGATTTATGTAGCGATCCTCTGTGGTAAGCAGTGTGACTTCAACAGTCTTTAACTGTTGTTGGGCCCCCAGAGCCTCCTTAGATCTTCCCTTTTCAGTACCACTGTCGCTCTGTATACAACAGAGATTCAAATCCTGGCTGTGGTTTGCATTAGCTCATGGCCGTGTTTACTATGGCACTGTCTCCTGCACACAGTACCATTAATTTCAAAGATGCTTCCTAAGCAGTGTCATATAAATACCTAACACCTCACTGCATGCAGGCGATTGTAGGTTGTCCGTCTGTGGTTAGGGTAAAGCATCTAATGAAGCTTTAACTCTTCCTTCTACATCATTACATATCTCTCAGTTCAGGATAACTGTTAACTTAATTTCATAAGTCATCAGATGTCTGCACATTTCCTACAGTGGAAACAGGAAGTACCGGGAAAATTCGACCATAGCATGGTCAGCAACATTGCTGTGGAAATCCATCATCAGCTAAACTTAAGTTGGTCATCAGTTATCAACGGCCAGTCAGATCTCATAGTTCCTTGTTTCCTTGTCAAAACAGTGGCTCAGCCTGGGAAGTGCTAGATGTATATAATTTTTAGGGCTCCAATTTACTAGTTTATAGTCAAATTTAAGAAAAGATAATTTAAGATACCACAAAACTGAGAAAAACAGCAAAACTCATGTTTGAGAGGCTGGAACCAGAGAATGATTGGCACTGATTGGCATTGGAGCAATTAACCACTTATCAAAATTGTTGTTAATTAATAGCTTTGGCTACTCATCATACCAGTATATCACTATATCATACCAGTAAAATACACTTGCAAAAGTTCAAACAGTATGTATACAATCAGACATAGACCATTGTCAGTATTAAGCAAGCCCTAATTAGGTTGTTCCAAGTGTGAAATAACGATTAGATTGTGTATAAACACGCAATGGTGTCATACACACAGTTACAAAAGCCAAAATAACATCTGTCCTCAAATGTATAGAGGTGAATCATACACACCCAAACACTGATACATGTCCTTTAAAGAGTGTGTTGAAAAAAAAAAACATTAAAGAAAGAAAATGAGTTGGCAGATTTATGTTGATTACTACATGCATAGTCTCATGTAGCCAGACTTGTCTTCACAGCGCTGTGTCAGCCCTAGAGAAAGGTCTGCACTCACCATTTATCTTTCTGCTATAAGGGGAAAAACATTCTGGCTTGTTTTTGTTTCTTTAAACCAATCACAGTCATCTTGGGTGGTACTAAGCCCAGGATGCAGCAATGGTGCTCTTGCAAAATAGTGCTGGGAGGAACTTGTTTTGGTGGAGGATTTGCACATGTCATTAAAAAGGCCCATCAACAGAAAATACCACAGAAAACTTAAACAGTTGTATGTCACTGCGTGGTTTAATTTTAAGTGATGAAAAGACAAACATAATTTCACTATCGGTGCCCCAGAGGTGAAGCCTGGCTGTACGTTAACTCTGGAGGAACTCAATGGACCTGTTAAAACCACAGATGATTCAGTGGCTGTGTGTGGCTCTAGCAGAACAGAATTACAATGATGTCACAGAAGCCACCGTGAAGTGGAACTGATCGGTGCATGGAGATCACTGTCACTGGCACATGCCACTGCCACAGTGAAAAGATGCGGCAAATCAACTCTGACTGGCCATGTCAGAAAACGTATCAACATTAGGCGTAGGGGTGGGAGTCACCATGATATGAGTCTATCATGATACTTAAGTCATTACACAATATTGTTGCAATTTTAAATGTTACCCCCAGTTAGGCACAAGAGTCTTGCAAGAGTTTTTTGCAGGTGAAATTATAAGTTGTTTTATTTGTTGTAGATCTTTACAACATTTTAACAAAAAAAAAAACAAAGCAGGCATAACTCATTGCACAATCCGCATCTTCGTCAAAACGTGCCATTTTCAGTGTGTAATTTGTGAGCTCAGAGGAATTTGTTGTTTCCTGTAGTGAAGGGGTTTTGTAAACGGTAACACAAAGATAGCGGAAGGAAGAGAGAATGTTGGCCTAAATCAGCGGCCCAATGATGGCAGGTTTATCTCCACAGTCTACATCCGGTGAGTCAGACTACTTCATGCGTGATGCATGTGCCTTTAGGGTATGTTATTGATCCGTCACCAAATTGGAAAAGTTTTTGTGGACCCAGTAGGGTATCCATTACATAACAGGACTGTTACAACAGGACCAAACATAGAGCCAACTGTACACTGTGGCACTTGATGCTCTGTGAAGTGTCCATGATTTTACAGTCCTCACATTTTCTCTCCAATTCATACACACACAGATGTATGATTAAAAAACACAGTTGTACCCGTGCGCATCCACGTGGGCATAACTTTCAGGCAGAGCGACTTGTGTGTGATTGCCAGTGCAAATGTGTGTGTAAGTGTGTTTTTAGTTCAGCCTTCACCCCATTATGCATTTCAGCATGTTTGTTTATATGTGACTTTGGCTTCAGTATTACAAATGTGTTTGCTAGCTGGATTGTGGTCCTCATTCAACTGTTGGTGTGTGTGAGGGTGTGTGTGTGTGTGTGTGTGTGTGTGTATGCATGTGTGTGAATAGCTGGCATATGGGAGCCATCTTGCCCTGGCGGCAGAGTTAGAGGAAATTCCATCGTTGTAGAGTTAAGGCCAAGATACTGCTGCCACACACACA
>JAPZEB010000011.1:5908315-5921646 GCA_029783705.1 Chaetodon striatus | reverse complement strand
AAAGGAATACTTCACCCACAAAATAACCATTTGTGTATCACTTACTCGGCACATGTTGTGTTGAATTTGCGAAGAAAACTTTGTGTTTCTCGTATGCCTCAACACCGAACGAAGAATCCAAAAACTGAGAAAAGTCTTGATGAGTTGAAGTCATGGGCAACTGCATTTAAGAACAAGTGTATGCATTCGAACTAACCTGGGGTCTCATTTAAAAAACAATGTGCAGGATCTAAGCCAAAAAATGGCGTGCGCCAAAAAATTTTGACAATTTATACAATAAATCTTCCACCTCACCATCTGCTTCGCCAATTTCCACTCTTCAAAGTGTTCGTAAGCATGGGTCAATGTTTCTCCCATCAAGTCTGTTTTTATAGTTAATGACTTATGTGTGTTAAGCGGCGTACACCTCCTTTAGGGCCTCGTTTTATGTGGGACGTGATGGTGGCACGTAATGTGTTAAAGTTATATGAAGGCACCACAGAAACGGAAAAAGTCAGAAAGTCAATTGGTGTCACTGTGGACACAGTTGGTTCAGATCCAGGTCGGAACACGTTCTCACCACAAACCAACCACACCATAGTTCGTTAGTAACCGGACTGAGACCACCTCTTCAAGAAGGTCTTGGTCTGGTTGTTTTGGTGCACACCAGAGTGCTATTGCTGTGTTCACGCCTGCCCAAACAAACGGCACTTACGTTGCAAATGAACTTGAGTTCAATTGAACCGAAGTAAACAGTGCAGGTGTGAAAGCATCCTGATACAGGAATTTCACTTGGGAAAATAAATTGATTTGACATGGTTTCATTGCTTGTCTTATGTGATTTCTGCTAAAACAAGTGTCTTATTAAAGGAGTCTTTAACAGTGAACCTTCATGTTTATTCCCAGGAAATAGATATAATTTACACAACAAAGATTAAAGAAAACTTCATTCTTCTTGTTTTTTTTTTCTCCTCTATCGTGTCTCAAAACTTTCATGTGTCGCTTCTGATAGATCAGACAAAAGGAGCAGCACTCCTGCTGCCTGCAACATCTAAATGTTTGATACGTGTACCTGGAGTCAGAAAAAAGTGTCCCATTTTCACCAAACCACAAAAGACGGGGGGTGGATGCCTTATTCTCAAGTTACAAAAATGAAGCAGAGAGATAGCATTTACTGTCTCTGACCTAAGATCCCTGGTTTGGTGTTTTCTCTGGCTTGGCTGAGGGCGCATGGATTTGGATAAAATCTGAGGTTTGGATGGTCCTTTCTCATGGCCATCTGCCAGTAATAGCTCCAAATTTTTGGGTGGAACCTGAGACAGTCAATCTTGACATGCCTAACAAACCCACAAACAGAGCAGAGCTGTTCAAAAAAACACTCATGCAACAGATCACTGAAGTTTGACAGGGACGTGTTTCTTAGCTTTGAGAGGACAGATTAGCATTTTACTCTCAAGGAATGGCATTGTTCTCAAGTATTATGGAAGGAGAATTGGAAGCCATTGTGTAAATATGTTTACTGGACCTTGAACTCTGTGGCGTTAGCAATGGAAACTAAAGAGTGCCTGCGCAGGAAGCCACAGGCAGGGAGACAAACTAGACATCTAAAAGATGGTAAGAGGGAGGCAGAGATAAGAGAGCAAATGGGAAATGATTGAAAGGAAAGATTACATGTGAGTGAAGAAAAGGTGCAGGGAGGTACAGGGAGATGCAGCCTGCGTTTTCTGATGTTTAGTTACTCTGGTGGGAAGCAGGAAAGGGAAGAAGGCAAGCCATTATAAATTATGACATAAATATGTTTACTGAACCTTGAACGTTCTGGCATTAGAGGGATGGAAACCGTAGCCAAGGACTGACTCCAGACTAGAGAGGGGGGGGGGGGGAGTGTGCGTCAAGGTCTAAAAAAGTAAGAGACACGGACTGAAAGTGGTGGACAGCGAAGAAAAGTGTCCTTGGGATTTACCATCAAGCATTTAAAGCAGTATTCCCTTAACCCATTTAAGCCCACCATCATATTTACTACTTATTCCAAATTTTTTTTTAGAGTAGGCCAAAAATAAGCTATTTATTTATTTCTACACATAAAGGGAGCATTTTCCATCCACAGTAAATACAAAAGTCCCAGCAATGACACATCTTGAGGCTGCCATTTTGGTTAGGACTTGGTGGTCATGCCAGAGCATAGGTGTTTTGGCTGTGACCACCTGGCAGACCCACCCCTGGTACATCATCAGGTGTGGACCTCAACATCATTGGATGTTTCGGCCTTTATCACAAGATGCCCTTCATTGACGCATGCCCACGGAGGTTTGCTCTTGCGTGGTCATCAAGGGGCCCACACAGGATCCTTTCTCTTCGGCCGTGGTCAATGACTGCAGCTCTCAGCTGTATTGGCCAGATTCTTGACCACTTTCCTCTGGGCCTGCCCATTAATCTTGATCTCTTGCGTTCAAACACCTCCTCCATGGCATCCTCCCAAGGAACAGTTAGTTCTATGAGGAAAGCACGCTGACAGGACTTGGACCAGAGGAACAGGTCTGGTTGTAAGTTGGTTGCTGCTGTCTCAGGTGGAACTATGAGACGCTGGCCCAAGTCAGCGTGCATTTCCCAGTCCCTGGCTATATTTAGCACACTTGAATCGGGAGGCAAGAGGCTTGCTACTTTTTTTTTTTTTTTTTTGTACAGAGTGATGTATGTAAATACAGTTTTCTACTGAAGGAGTAACCACCTGTAGACCTAAAAGGTGGCTTGAAACAAACTTTATCAAGCCAGCATACGGGTAACTTTAAACTCAAAAGAAAAAGCACTCCTGAGATGATGTGAACAATCAGCAAAATACAGCATACAGTATGTTTTGTCTTCCTACTTGGCAGTTTCATCGGGGAGTGAGGTATTGTTTAAACTCCTGCGTCAATGTAAATGAAAAGAGCTGACCAGTGTGCCAGCTGTACAGAACGTACTGAATGTAAAGAGGCGTAAGAAAACACGAAGGGAGGGATGGTTAGAGAAGGAGGAATGTAAGCAAGTGAAGGAGACAGGAGTCAGTGAGATTTGAATTTGCTGAGTGCGCTGTGTGAAGTTACAGTGCTGTAGTGGTGAATGTAACACTGCCCTGCTACATCAGAAGACACCAGCAGAAATAGAGATTATCTCTGCTCCCCTTAAAAAGTTTTCAAGATCTCTGAGTACATGTTTTGGGGGCAGCTGGAATGTCTTAGCTTCGACTGCATAGTTTTCGTCATCTGTTTTTTTTTTTTTTTTTGCGTGGTTTTTTTTTTGTCAGATTCTCATACACCACTTAACCTGTCACCTCCTTTTTCTTTGATCAGTCTAGTAATGTGCTCTATGTGCATTTTGCTTTTAAACTGCAAAAATATGTTTTGAAAGCGAGGCCAAGGTGATTAGATTGATAAATAGTGTGTTCATAAATGGGCCACGATACTTTTCCCACAGTGTTTTAGTTATAAATGGTGTGGTTTTATTGAGTGGGATCAAATTTTTTAACCTTCATCTGAGCTAGTGTGAGAAGTAATAGAACATGGAGCAAATAGAGGCGCAGCATAAAAACATTAAAGAGTTTTTTCAAGTACTTCTATGGAAATATTTGGCACAAAGAGATGGATTTACTAAACAGTGTTGGCCTATGGTCACTCTATCATATATTTTAGAATACCTGTGTTTTTAAAGATATAATCGACAACGTTTTGCCATTTTTTTGAGCATTCTCGAAACATTCTGTGAGTTTTCACCACTTAAAAAAAACTGTGGATGCACTGATTTATCAGCTGAACATCAATATCCGCCGATATTTGCTTTATTGACTGCTGTCAACCTATAAGCAGATAAGATGACATTCACAGATAGCAGTGGCCAATGTTTTTCTGTTGGGTCACATCAATTTTGCGCAGGCTAAAAAGCAGGGCTCGACACCAATGGTCACAAACTTAAAATAATGAACAGGTGCAAGAAAAATACGACTGTTTTACAGATGGGCTCTGTGATCTCACTGTTGTGTGACGAGATGGCGAGTAGCAGCCGCCATCCCGTTGTCTCAGGGACAATAGAAAACATGTTTGGGTCAAAAAGAAACATTCATTAGGATGCCTTTAGGAGAGAGGACGCAGTAAACTCACTATCGTCATGTTAGAGGATGCACCGTATTGTTTTCCTGCCAATGCTACTTTGTGAATAACAAAGAAAGAGAAAGAAAGAAAGCAAATTAGCATTAGTTCTCAGCAGACAGCGACCACAACTAACAGCTCACGTAGGTTCTATTATAAGTTGTTTCATAAATTTGTATGCTTGAATTCGTGCTTATTCACAGATAGTGTGATAAAAGGCATAATTACTTTAAAACATTTTTATTATTTATTTTTTTATAGTATAGATTTCTTTATTTCCCTGACACAAAGGGGATGATAAAAAAACAAAACAAAAAGTAAACAGGGGCGCACCCTACCTCACCTTTAAAGCGGACACCCCATGTACCAAGGCTTTAGCCTTACCACAGTGGCTGTGGGTTCAATTCCAACCCAGGGGCCTTTGCTGCGTGTTGTCCTCCCTTGCTCTGGATCTGTCCTGTCTTTTAAAGGCAAAAATTCCAAAAAAACAAACAAAACAACAACAGTGTAACAACACTGGTATCAGCTATCGGCCAAATTGTTATTTTAAACATTGTATTGGCCCAGAATTTCAAAATCAGTGCATAGCTAAACAGACAAAAAAATGATAGGAAATTAAAAAACGCTAAACATCTGACTACAAATATGAACCTGTCTTTTTAAGGTACACACACATATTATCACAGGCAGTACTGCGGCTAAATAATGCTGTGCTAGAGAGTGACTTGACAGGTCATTAGTCAGAGGACGGTAAATGGAATGTGCCAAAACATTTAATGAATGTGGTCTAAACTGCAGCTTCTGTGTGGAGTTGACGTGCGTTGACGCTGATAAATAGGACAGTAGCATATCATGACACCTCCCGTGTATGGGCTTACATAGAAAACAATAGATGTTTTGACACCATCATACACCGCTGGTGTGTGTTGCCCTGTGGATTACTCTGTGAGCAGTTTGCTTACGCTGTCCTGACTTTCTTTTGTTTGATATTGTCTCGTTTTCTAAAGCCAAAAGTCATCATCCTATTTGACGTACACAACTGTCACATCATCATCACTCCTATTATTTCACGAACAAAAACACCATTAATCAGAATCTAAAATGTGCCTACAGCACTGTTAATCAGTGTCTGTAATTCACCAAACATGTTGTCACCAGTGTTTAGATATTGGCAGCCTCGCATTACTTGTGCGAGCCAAACGTAACACATTGTTCTCCTGATGAAAAGTTGATTGTATTTATTTTATGGTTTAAACAAACAGATGATCTGTTTGGTCGCAGGACCTCGTGTTTACAGAGAGGACAAGAACCAGAGGTTAACAGGTCTAATCTCACAGCCACACAGGAAGTTTTAAAATGCCTTTTAGTAAATCTCTGAAGTCCAGTTTATTTGTGCAGCCCGGTATCAGACATGACCGTCAAGGAAGCCATCTGTAGTGTAGTTCTTCAAAATCTGCATTTGGTAGCCATGGAAACTGTACGGTTTTGCAGCCCCAGTATTCAGAAAGTAATAATGAGTTAAAACAGGGGTGTTTTTTTTTTGTTTGACTTCATGTATTTTGGCAGTTTCTTGTTAAAGCAAGTACAACTTAAGAAGCAACCTCACTGTTTATTTGACATTTCCCACATCATTGTGGTTCAGGACACCTTGTTTCCATCTTTTTGCTTTTAGTTTTCTTTCACTATTTATGACATATCATATTTCTGAGGTCCACTCGCAGGCCCAGCTAATGATTCTCACAGCCAGCTTTTCTTTGTGAGCCTTTCTGTGACCACCAGAGAAGATAGAAAACCTCCAAGTGCAGTAATGTGCTGCGAGACTCGCTGTCAGTCTTTGGAATAAACTCTGTTTTGGTTTCCCTCCGCTGCTCAATATCACGCTAGTGGTGTCGGATGACTCCACAATGTCTCCAAAACTGTCTAGAAATGAGCTTCCTGTCAGTACATGTACATTTTGCAAACAAATCTTGCTTCAGCTGTAAGAAGTAAAAGCGGATCTTTTGTGTAAGTAACCTTAGAAGACAAGAGCCAACCCCCCAAAAAAGAAACCTTTGCATGCAAGCAAAAAATAGAAGAAGAAAGTCCTAATCCCTTAAATTCCTTGCTGTGGATGGATACGCACATGCACAGATGGCTTAATGAATTAAAAAATCTTTTTAATTGTTTTGAGAAGAAGAATTAGCATCTGTACTTTTACATTTACAGTGCAGTTCGTAAAAATTAAAGTAGAAGGCAAAGAATCTGCTGATTTTCCTTTTAAATGCAACAGCACAAATATGTTGAAATGAAACTGAATCAATGAGAGCTTCATTGATGCATCAGTCACTGTAATTTGAAGATATAACTCATCTTGCCTACACACTTTCCCTTTTGAACTCTCTGTTTGCCCTTTTTGTTCAAGATTTGTTGGCTGTAAGACTCCAAACAGAGACTCCAAACCACAATCACTGTATGTATATTACATAAGGTAAGGTACAGTCACTATGATTCACAGCCTCCCAGCTCGTCACTCACCCCACATTTTGCTCTTTGTAAAGCAGAACTCTTTCTGACATTGAAAGAACTCCTGTCTCTGTAAAAGTGAAAGCAGCGAGCTCTCACCGCTTTGTGCTGACTTCATCAGACTGTTTGCCAACCCACAGAAAATGTCTCATTTCTACTTTCTGTAGAAACATGGCATTGAACAGTTCAACAGGTGAAGCAAGATGATGAATGGCCTTGGAGAAATAAAAACATTTTAAAGCCATATAAGACACGGTTTTCTTTGACGTGCTGCATGATCACTGTTGGCTGAAAAGTGATGAGTATTTTTCAGTGTCAGCTTTTCAGTCTTGCTTTCAGCTTCGACACCATTCACAGGAGTAGTGGAGACACATAACAGCCAGACACTCATTAATACATGTTTGGAGCTGAATGAGCTCTGCATCACTTTTACATTCTTTTTCCTGGTGTTTCTTTTCCTTATATTTGTGGATTATTATTTTTCAGTCTTCCCTGTCTTTCTCTGTCTCTCTGATTTTCACTTTACATTTTTTACTGTGTCTTTTTAAAACCCCAATCCACCTTTGGTATACATCATCCGCAAGTTGCTGTGATTATAGATTGGAGGTTGATTGAACCAAACCAAACAGGGCAGGTTTGAAAGCACCCTTAAAGTCCCATTTAAAACTTTATAGTTTTAAAGGTATACTATGCAGGAAATGTCGCTTACTGGTTGTAAACACGACATTCAAACCTAGCGCCTTCCCCCTACACTGTTTGTACACACAGTGCAAGCTACTATCTCAGGAACATTATGTTTGGTACAATAGCCTCGTCTTGGATGCGTGCTGCTACTACCTGGTTGCTGCTACTACCTGGTTGCTGACTTTTTATGTAGTCCTGTCTTCAGCTGTGTTGTTATTGGCTGGGGGCTACACACCCATAAATGTCGCGACCACAGCAAAATGAGAAGAAAATACAGGCAGAGGTCAGGTTCCCTGCATATATAAAATCACCACACACTTCTAGTGGGTCATGAGTAATGACGGGGGGGGGGGGGGTAGCTTTTGTACAGTATGAGTCTACACATTGTCTATTTGAACAATCCTGCATAGTATGCCTTTAACTGCAGTTTAAAGGATAATGTCTCTTTGGTTTTCTATGGTGTCCACCTTGATTGCTTATGTATTTTATGACTTTGTAGCCCTGGTCCATCTAATATTGTTTGACATCTTTTCTGGATTACACATATATTGTGTTGGAGGTTCTGGAGCCATCTGTATAGTGTATTTATTATTAAAAGGTTCTTTGACTATTTGTGCAGTGTGTTTGATATTTTGTTGCACTGAATGATAATGTGTGCATAGCTTCTGATCATATAATTCCAGTCATCTATATGTTATTACTCTCCTAATTGACAAGAAAGCTTGATGAAGCGTGAGCAAAACCCACTGTTCATTGTTCCACTTGCAGAAAATGTTTAAAGATATATCAAGATAACTGAAGTTGATCCAGAGTAAAGTTTTGGTGTGCAGCAAGCTGTTTCTTAGTTTTTCTTTCAGTGTTGCTTGTGTATCTTAGACGAGTCTCTGTGCTAAGATCCCAGCCTCAGTAAAATCCTGTTTGAACAGGAAATGCATAACGAAACCATTTTTATGGGCCTTCAGTCTGCGTCTCCCACTATGGCCGGGCAATTAAATGTGTTGATATGGTAGTCATGAGGATATCTCACATGCAGCTCTATAAAGACAAGTGGCACCAGAGATAAGATAAATGTGTTTGTTTGGGTGGCATTGGCCTTAGTAGCTCACAGACACACACTGCACATAGTCCTTCACACTTTATCACATTCACAGAACCTTTTTAGTGTCTCTCGCACACACACTGACACACACAGGAGTTTTTAATGTCAGGAGTCCAGTTGTTGTGTCTATATGGTTTGAGCTTTAATCAGATCTGCTTGAGGGAACATTAAGAGCTGATAGAATAAGGAAACAGTTTAAAGCAAAAAGGTGAAATGAAGAGACACCAACACTACACACAGTGTTTGTTGTCTGTGTCTCCTGAGGATTAAAGTGTCAGCAGCATCACAATGCACTCTCATAAGCAGAGCGAGGAAGTGTAGGTAGTTTCTTCTTTATTATTAAATACTATAATACAGAATATTTCTTCCTGTCAGGCCTACTGAGAGTATATTGTACGTGTTTGTTTCTTTAGACCCACCAAACTCCATGCCAGTAGTAGGGATGTCCCAATCAAGGTTTTTTTGTCCCCAATCCCGATCCAAGTCATTTGAGTCTGCTGAAACCAAGTCCCAGTGCAATACCTTTATTTTCTTAGACAATACAGCTGCACATTGCAAGTATATTTAAGTTATTCAATTCAAATGTACATGCGATTCAATAGCTCTGCAATGCATTAAGAAAAAAATCTCTGCATCCAAGCTGTTCCTGCGTTTGTTTGTTTATTTATAGATGTTTTTTTTACAAAGTATGAAATAACAAGCCCTCTGTTTTGGCCTTGTTGTTGTCTCAAGGAAGTACACTTATCTAGTGTTTATTACCTTGGTGCAACCTTTGCATTTTTTATCTGAATGAGTTTTTATTTTCGTTGAATGTACATGTTTTCCACGGATTAATCTACAACAATGAATTACTCTTATTGGCTTTTGTTGTGCTTGTCAGTGGTGTGGTGAGTGTGGCTCCCGTCAGTTCTGCAAGGCTGTCTTATCTCTTCTCCGTCTGCGGTGAAACACCAGACACTATAAATGCAAGACACTCTCACACTGATAATTATGGTAAAAAACATAAACAATCTCATTCTGCACTTTTGCTTTCGTTTATGGCGTGCGGTGTTTCACCTTGGGCGGTGCTCGGCCCTTGCTCTTACACACATGGGAGCTCAGCGGAGCCGAGGAGGGAAAGAGAGCAGGAGAGTTGGAGATGGCTGCATTCCGGTGTCTCTGCTTGAAAGCTTTGCAAGTAAAAACACCTGTTTGACAGCTGACATAAAACAAAAGATAGAAGCCTCCATATAGCTCAACATAGCTGATCCCAATCAGTTAAAACATGCATTTAACGGCCCCGATACTGATCAGTAGTATAGCTTTATTTTATTCACTTGGATTGAAATGACAAAGAAAGTCTGTTTCTTGTATGACACATCCTGCTCACCAATGTACCACCACCACATAGTATTATAATAAGCAAAGAAACTATAAAACTGTATCTACTTTTTACAGTGTTCACATCTTGGTCACATTATATAGAACATGTGTAGAGGTGATTTACGGCACAAAACTGGGTTAAAAGAGCTGTTCTCCAGCACAATTGGAACTGAAACTTTACTTTTCACAGATTTTCTGGGAAAAGTAAAACCAGTGGAAACAAAAATTCACATCCAACATAGTTTCCTTCAGTTTTTTTTATGGGAAATGTGTTTTTAATTTTGAGACAGACTCGCACCAACAATTCCATGGGTGAGAGATAAAGGCTACCAGTTGTCTTGACCATTGTCTTTGCATTTTTGGACTTTATGAGACATATAATTTTCAGGCAGACAGCCTGATTTGCGAGTGATTACCTGCAACATGTTGTTGCCAAACTATTTTAACATTTGTATGTGAGGAAATTGACCAAAGAAATAAAGTCATGCTTTGTTCCCAAACATTTTGTTCTTTTGATACCAATTTACTTTACAAAAAGGACTCCAAATGATGATGATGATGATAATGCTGCTGATGTTGTTGATGTTCACTGCCAAACCTTTTAGGCTTTAAAATAACTCCTAATCATCATACCTCCTCCTTCCCCAACTCCTTCTCTCTGTGTCTTTCTAGATGCCAGGCCTTTTGTCCAGTCCTGTGTGTCTGACAGTCATCTGGTTTTTATCTTGGTCGCTGCGTCCCAGCCGGGCTCAGATTCGGACTGATGAAGGTAACACATGTACGCATGCACACTAAGCAGAAAGACTTTTTCTCAAGGACATATTTAAAACACACACACGTAGAAGCACACATACGAGCACACACTCTGTTAAGGATCAGGCATGGATTCTTTTGTGAGCTATTTTGGGCACTCTTGACTTATCTTGACTCAAAGTACTTGTGGGATCTAAGGCTACTGCAGAATTAAAGAAAGGAAGAAAAGGATCCAAATTTAAGAATAAAAACTGGACGCAGTGCAGCTGACTATAAAACACTGGCGCATTTTTCCAAACAGAATCTTGATCAGAGATTTTCATGGTTCTCTCTATGTCCAATTTTGGATGCGCATCTTTAGATTTGAGTTGGAGTCATGTTTTTTTGGATCTCTGCAAACAAGAAATCTATTGTTGAAGCTTTTTTTTTTCGCCTCACGCAGCACTGCAGGGATCTGTTTGGCATTAAGAAATTGGCTCCTCTTTCTTTTTTTCCTCCTTTTGAAAGACTGTTCTCCTCTCTTTGTTTCGGCCTCTTTCTACCTCTCTCCATTACTCTATCTCTCTCGATAATCAGCCAAATTAATCCCTCCAACAATAAGAACACTCGCCCTTGGCCCTTCAGGTGAAACTGTCAAAGTTTTCCCTTCCCATTAATTTTACCCTACGGCAGCCCCAGAGTTCGTTTTTTTTTTTTATTGTTTGGAAAGTACTGAGTTTCATCCAGCTTGCAATTTCTGTGTCCACCCTGCCATCTGATTTCAATGTCAGGAGAAACTTGCAGCTTTCCTGTGTGAATTAGTCTATGTGTGTGTGTGTGTGTGTGTGTGTGGGGTTTTATGCATATTTGTGTGTGTATGCATGTGCTCGTGTCTGGGCCCTCTTGCCAGAGGCAGAATCAGATATGAGTGGAACGCTGCGGGTTTGGGGAATAATGTACTTCACTGCCAATAAAACATGAATACACACATTCAGACCAGCCAACTCTTTGCAATGCACCAAGGCCCCAGGTAACACACACAGGAGCAGAGGGAGCAGAGCATGTGTGTATGTGTATTTTTGGTGGTTAAAGGGAAAAAGAAAATCTGGTTAAAGCTGGCGCAAGAGGCACTGAGTTAAAAGATTAAGATGGGGGAAAGATTGACACAGTGGGAGACATAAGAAAAGAGACACAGGAAGAGTTTAATGTGATCTAAAATAAATTTAATTAAGGGATAATCTCACCCACTGTAGCTGCCTGGTGGCGTGGACACAGTTTTTCCCTTTAATAAGTTGGATCTTAATAATTTATCTTTTTTTTTTATATCAAATTGCGATTTTGGAAGCGCAAAACGCAAAAGCCACCACTGAATTGCTGGTCAGGAGTTAGTTATACATTAAAAGTGTCTCCTTAACAACTACAGAAAATGAAAGTTTTGCCAGCAACTGTTGGTTTTGCCAGCTGTTATGACTACACCTATGCCAAAATGATACTTTTAAAACAACACTGGTGCCTAACCAGTGCCTGAACTGGTGCAATACAACAGTCAACAGTGATTTTTTTAATTTTGTTTTATTCCAAAGGCAAATTTGAATGCAAAATTGATCAAGGTATTACCGCTTAACAGTTAAAAGTATACTTTAAAATCAAGCACATAAACACAATTATTAGACCTAAAGAGAGTTGGAAATTTTCATTTTTTTGTCCACCTGTCACTGTGGTTGGTAGATTCCAATAACTACCAGCCACTCAATAGCTTCCCATTGCTTTTTAGGCAGGTGAGCAAAACTAATCTAGCGGCCACTTGCATATTTGGTGGTGCTAATTTCCAACACTGCCTAAACTAACGACAGTAAGTGAACACTAAATAACAGCTACAGTTACAAGTTGGGAGTTGGGATCAATAATTGTGTCCTTAACTCAGGGTAGAATCAGCAACCAAACAATTCTCCATTATCTGTGTCGGAGCGGCTGAGATTCCACCTTAACAATCCACCCTAAGGGAGCCTGATCAGTTTCCAGTGCTAGGCTAACCTCGTTTGCTAACTTCGGGGCCAACCCCCTTCACTTTGATCAGCAGGTGGCAAGCAAAACACAGGAGCTGGGCTTGGTCTCAGGGAGTTGTAGCATTTATTCACTGACAAATTGCCCAATCTGTTCACTCATTTAACTTCTTACTCACTGTCACTAGTCACTGTCACACTCTCTCAGCAGCACCCTTGCTACACCCATAATCTGGCACCAAAATGCAGTAACGAAATCTGCGTTATGATTCAGTGTGGTTAGAACCGGTCATGTAAGAACCAATGCCATATTGGCACAGGTATTTGGTATCCAACCCTGATAACTGTGCTAGCAGTGCTGGGTATCATTTTAAAAAAATTATGACACCAGTACCAATACCAGTACTCTTAAAGTGATACCAACACCAATGGAGTACCTCATTTGAGACCATTTTTGCCACTTCAGTCGATACCGAGATGCCTGTAGTTTAATTTATCACATCATAAATTGTTATTGAGGCGGCATGGTGGAGGAGTGGTAAGAATTGTCACAGCACAGCAAGAGGGCTTCCAGTCCGATTCCAGTGTGGGGGGTTCGAACTCCGGGATGGGGGAGCCCTTTTATGTGGAGTTTGTATGTTCTCCCTGTGTCAGTGTCGGTTTTCTCCACATGCTCCAGCTTCCTCCCACAGTCCAAAGACACGCAGGTTAGCTTAATTAGTGACTCTAAATTGCCCGTAGGTGTGAATGGTTGTCTGTCTCTATGTGTTAGTCCTGTGATAGTCTGGCAACCTGTCCAGGATGTACCCCGCCTCTCGCCCAATGTCAGCTAAGATAGGTTCCAGCCCC
>JAPZEB010000011.1:5896549-5908215 GCA_029783705.1 Chaetodon striatus | reverse complement strand
AGGATGTACCCCGCCTCTCGCCCAATGTCAGCTAAGATAGGTTCCAGCCCCCCCGCGACCCCCAACGGGGTAAGCGGTAACAGAAGATGAATGAAAGAAATTGTAATGACATATTTCTTCAGAAAAATCCCAGATCTTTTTCCTCAAATTGTTCATTCTTACAATGAGGGATTACAGCCAAAATGTCTGGTGTGTTCAATCAAAGGGATTATAACGGAAATGTCTGGTGTGCTCACTTTTGGTTTCACCTCCTGATAAGTAGATAAAATAATCAGGCTCAGCTGGAGTGTGTGATGGTCTGTCGGCTCCTATTCTCTGACCTCCTCTCTGATCTCAGCTATTAACTTGCTGATTAAAATGGCGTCATGTTTGATAACGATAGTAGACAGAACAATGCAGATATGAAACTAAAAGAATCTCCTAAAAATAATCCTGAAAAACACAGTGTGTGTATGTCCTTTCTAGCTGTGGCATCTACAGGTGCTGTGTGTCTTTCTAATGTCACACAGCTTTGTTAACAGTGCCTCATAACAACAGCTGTCTCAGTAGCTCAGATTTATCAACCATGCCTTGTGTTGTGTCTGATAAATTGTCCCATACACACTGAAGCAGAAGGAACAGGCTTCCATTTGCTTATTAAAAAGTCTCAGTAGGTTTCATTGTCCTCCTCCCTGTGCGTATTCGTCTCCTCCACTTAAACACATAACTGCAACCACAAAATCACCGTGGAGCACTTAGCCGCTCTTTTCCCCAGCTGTTTCATTTTGCACAGCCACTAAAACAACAGCAGAAAGGCCAGAAAAGGCGAGCTTTAGGTGTGAGTGAAAACCAAGTATTGAAAGGCCCTCAGTGAAGCCTCCAACTTGTGCATGTGTAAAATTTAATTAAGGATTAACTTAGTTGGTCCCCAAAGGGCACATGAGGTTATTGCAGCAGGGAAAACTAACATAAATACACCAATACGGCAAATTAAATAACAACATCCCTGAAAAGTTTCCCCTTCTTCACCTGCCTGGTCCCCCTGAGCCTCACTGATGTAAACAACAAAATCACATTTTCAAGACCCACCTTAATGTTTTAGGTTGTTATCTTTCGTGATATCACTTCAATACAAGTCAAACCTGTGATATAAAGAGTGGAGTGTATGAAAACTGAAAAAGAAATACGAAACTCAAACTTGGGACAAATTGTTTGTTACAGAGGGAGGAGAGGCCAGCAGGGAGTGTGCATGCCTGAGTGATTGAGGTTGAGAATTAATGAAGGTGTGTGCGTGGCAGACTGGCAGTCAAAGTGATGTTTTTCCACCCCAGATCTACTGTAAATGCCAGCTTTCATATAATGGAGCCAAGCTAAACATGCACACACGCAAACTCGCATACTGCAGATAGAGTATCAACTTGGCAAATTACTACAGTCACCACAAATATTTGCTCAGGTATACACTGCACTTAGTATTGCTTCAAATCTGCACTACCTCTCAATCTTGCATGATGACAAGAAACTGTTTAGCAACTTCTATCTCATCCTTTGAGTCACTGATACACAGGGTTGTTCTGTTAAATTAAGTCCAAACTGACCGTACTTGACCTGTCAGCTTCAGACACATTAATTGATACCTATGTTGTGGGTGATAAACCTGTGACATGATGTTACTGAATGATCTCGGCTACATCCTGTATGTGATTGATGGTAACATCATGTTTCGAAACTGGTCCAATAGTGAGTAAGAGTGCTGCAGCCGGCAGCAACAGAACAGGCTGCAGTGTCACTGCTCTGGTCGTGTTTTCACTGCTAATATAAGTCCACTAAAAGTGTTTGTTTTTGCCACTGACATGCTCAGATTATTATTAAAAGTGTCTGACAATTTGCTGAGGGGATCCCTACAGAAATAGACCTTTTTGTTGAAGACCAAGATCCTTTTTCTCTAACTAGAAACAGCCCTGAAATTGCCATCACCAGTTCCACCAGACTTCCTTTAAATAAACATTAATTTAAGTGTATATAGAGCCAGCACATTTTCACATCCAACTGGATGAACTGAGTGTTTATTTTAATCCAACTAGAGTTGGTGATTGTTGGAGCAGTCAAAAGATGAACTTAGATGTTTTTTGCGAGTTCGATTAGTTTTTTGGCTTTGAATAAAGTGTGTTTTGCGATGATAAAATCACTGTTTATTTGAATGGAGTCTGGTGGGTTTGGCGATAGCGATTTTGGGGCTATTTCTGGTTTAACAAAGAAGATCTTGAGGTCTGTAGGGATACTTTCTATATGTTGTCAGACATTTAATAACCTGAACATCCATCCATCCATTTTTGTAACCGCTTATCCTCTTCATGGAGGGGGCTGGAGCCAATCCCAGCTGACATTGGGTGAGAGGCAAGGTACACCCCGAACAGGTAGCCAGACTATCACAGGGCTAACATATAGAGACAGACAACCATTCACAGCCTGCATGTCTTTGGACTGTGGGAGGAAGCCGGAGTACCTGGAGAAAACCCACACAGGCATGGGGAGAACATGCAAACTACGCACAGAAGGGCTCCCTCCTGGGATTGAAGGCGGTGAGGCGACAGTGCTAACACTACATCACCGTGCCACCCTAATCTGAATATATCAGTGGCAAAGCACCTCTGGTGGACGTAAATTGAAGGTGCAAATATTCTCAAAATGGTCACATCATGTTTTGTTGCTGCTGTCAACAAACAAGCAATCTTGCTCATTAGCCTGACAAATTTTTAAAAACTGTGGTTCCCATCAGTCACTCAGACACAAAAACATGGGAAAATACAGTCCAGCTTGAAAAATAGTGAATTACCCTTCAGAGTCCACCATACATATACTGTAGTAGCTTTGATTGTATGCGTTCAGGTTCAGAGATACTATGTCTGAAATGTGTGCTGCCATCCCAGTTAGATGGAGGTACATGGAGTTTTGTTTTTGTTGCTGTAATACTTTTAAAAATATAAATAGAATAGTAAATAATGACTTTGTTCCTGTTAAAATTTCCAATTGTCATTCTGTAATGATATGACCACCATAAACAAAATTCCATTCGCCCCCATGTATAAGGGTGGAGACAGAAATCTCAGAGATGGCTATCTCGAAACCACAGCAGATAAAACTGAAGCTATTTGCATGGCTAGATACCACTAGAGGAGATTTTGGGCAGAACTAACAGGATGCCTGCAGGTCCTTAAAAATCTTAAAGTGTCAAAAATTAAATTTTAGAAATATTAGACTTCAAAGTTATTAAATTATCTTACATTTGAATTTATGAAGTCTTAATTGCCACAAACGTTTTTATCCAAAAAAGCAACAAATCTCCTTATTTATGTCTTTAAAAATGAGTCGAGCTCCTCTGTGAAAATTCACATTTGTTATGTTACAAATGTTTAAACCTACCACTGAACCAAATAGTCTTTTTACTTTATACTTGCACAGACCTGCTGGCAAATTGGAGATTGATCTAATTTACTATAATAACCATGTTCCTACATGAAACTAACCTCTCCACAGGACCACACACATTCTGCCTAACTCAATATTTACCTACAATGCTTGAATAAGAAAACGATAATCTGTCCAAAAATCAGTCCTAAATTTAGTTGTAAATGATCCTGAAAGGTCTTATAAAGGAGTACATTTAAGTGTCTGATAACTGTGAATACCCTGAATTAGTAAAAAGAAAAAAGTGTACATGCTGTGTCCAAAACAGGCCACATCTTTTTAAAAATCCACGTTGCAAAGCTGTTCCATTTCAAAGTGTGCTCCGTATGAGGTTGTGAAATGTGTCCCGTGTCAGCCTGAATATTGATATTTTGGAACACGTATTACCGAAACAAGGTACTCTGTGTCAGTATATCTTGACAGTCCTCTCTTCCAAAATCAATAGCATGCTCGTAGTCACTTGTTTAGTTTGGGTCTTTGTGCGGTAAAGGCTGCGAGCATAGGGCAATGTTGAATCTTCTGGGAAGTCATTGAAAAAAATCTGACAGACTGCCAAATTAAGACAATGAGCAGGAAGCGGCTCAAAGTTGTCCAAATTGATTTATTCTCAGGTGGATCAGCTGCACTAGTAACCTTTCACATTACAAAGACTCATTTTTATAATGATAATGTCTTCTTAAAATGCCTAACCTTCTCTGTCTGTTATTGAAGAGATCTTTAAGAGGATTTGCTGATACAGAGGACTAATATTTTAATGTGATAATAATAAACTTTCAGAAAAATAAAACACACTGGAGCAGCTTTATACTGTGTGCCAAAGGCTCCTCAGCCTTGTGTCTGCAGGATCCCGAACCTTGTATGGTCATGTTATTGAGATACTGTTGACTCTACTGTAAATGGTGGCGTATAAATCCTTTTGACACAGACAATGCGGACACACGGTATGTCAGATTGTTCAGTGTGCACATACTGTAAGCCAGACGACAATGTGCTTTAATGTTTTATGCGATGTCTGTGTTTGCAGTGTCAGGCGTGCAGTATGGACGCTTGGATTCAAATGTGACACTGGCATGCGGGAAGTCACAAATCAGGTAAGGAAAGAAAAGCGATTGCGTGTGTTGTGTTTCTTTGTCTTTGGACAGAGATCTGCTATACTGATCCAAATCATCACGAAAGCAGCTGCTTATATTGCATTGAAGAGTAGAAAAGAGAAGACAGGGACAAAGTCAGCATATCATGAATCAAATCATAAAGGCTGCAGTGATACCCATTTTAATACATATAGAAGTACAAAATACACTAAGGGCCCATCCACATGAAGCCTTGGCAGGGTGAACTGACCAAAGTTTTTAACCGGTTCGGCCGTTCATCCATATGAAACAGGCGTTTTTGGAGGTCGAAACCGCATCCTGGGCTTAGTACCGCCCGAGAAGATTGCGATTGGTTCAAAGAAATACAAACAACCCAGAGTGTTTTTCCATTAATGTGGAACTATGATGGGTTCAGCCAGACCTTTCTCAAGCACTGACCCAGCGTGAGATAGGTCTGCCTACAGTATGAGAGGCTACCAAAGCAGGCACAGTAATTATCTAATTTGAGACTTAGCCAATGTGCACCAGCTAAACCATCTTTTCCAAGAAAAGAAAAGTCCATAAACTACGAACACAAATAATGTTTTATTAGTTAAAATGAAGTGTATTGACAGCAAATCCTATTAAGAGACAAACCCAGCTATCCACGATAATATTGGCACATCATGCTTTTTCTTAGTTTGCTCAATGAATGAATATTACCTAGATTGAAAAGCATCGTATTTCATATTTCCATGCATATTATGTTAATTCCACTACAGAAGAGACTTGATAATCACTAAAATTAGATAGGGAAAAAGGTGGATATATCGATATCGATATTGGTTAGCCGCCAAAGAAGTTGTTTTCTGTCAGCATAGCAGATATCTGCAAAAAACCCAATATCAGCAGAAGCCTGCTACATCTTAGTCTTATGTGCCACGGACCTTTATTTTTGTCCAAAATGCAGCATTGCAAGATGGACTAACACACTGTTGGTTGTCGTCTCTTCATTGGATTTGTTGACAGTGAGATTTACTGTATGTATTTGCTACCTATGACAGTGCCCTTAAAAATTCTGTGGTTGAGCAGAGTGCTCACAGGTTAGTGTGTGAAGTCATCACCAGCATAATAACTAAACTCTAATGTGTTTCCGACCAGGACACCTGTGGTGTGGCATGTCAACCACAGCTCAGCGTTGCCATGGCACAAAGTAACATCAGATGGAACCTTAGTCCTGCTGCGCGCCAACCAATCAGCGCAGGGCAACTACAGCTGCTATGACAACAAGGGGCTCCTCCTCCACTCCGTCAAACTCAGGCTGGGCCGTAAGTGTTGTTGTGTTGTGACTTGTCCAGGCTCACAGCGCCTAATTAAGAAGTTATTGCACTTTAACAGCTCTGCCGTACTTTTAGCTTCTCACCATGGGACTGCAGCTTTAAAAAATAACTCTTAGCAGCAGGAACAGGCCCGTGTCCCTTGTGTTTAGACAGCATCTCCCAGTCTCTCGCAGTTCAGTTCAGTCTTTGGATAATTCAGCATAGAAGCATACAGTAATTTTCTGTTCCTCCTATTCAGATGTTCTCATCTCTCGTGAGTTAGCCTCAGTGTTTTTTCCTCTATTATTCTCTGTCATCTCCACCTTTTGTCATGAACGAGGTCTTTTTCTAAACATTTCATTTATGCCGGCCCTCTGGCTGTACCAAGATATCTTATGACAACAGAGATGATCAGAACAGCGCTACTGGTCCTCAGAGGAAATAGGTCTTATCGGCCGTCACAAAGACAAAGCTCTCCACTTCCTGTAACTGTCTCAAACAGGAAGTGGCTCCCTAAGTGGATTTCCTTTCGAGGGGCAGCGAGTTTTCCATGCTACTGGCCAGGCCTCTCCTGAAATATTTTAGTTCATGAGAGGGACACCAGAGCGCAGAGCTGTTCATTTTAGACCTCAGGGACAAGAAATAGAAACATTTTGAAATATCACTCAGCAGGGCCCCTTGAAGAAAAAAAAAAAAAAAAAAAAACGAACTTCCTCCCTGTTCTGAAAATAAACTGTGTGACTTTCGTTTCCCAGACCCCCCTGGGCTACTGAGCATTTCCTGTCAAGTGCCGAATCACACGCATGTCCGCTGCTCCTGGGTGGAAGCAGTAAAGACCTTCCTGCCAGCCACGTACAATGCCTCCTTCAGGTAAGAGCGAGTTACTGCAAGTGAAACAGCAGCGCCAAAGGCCACATTCAGAATGAGCAATGAAGAAACTAATTATAGTGTATGTGGCACAGAGTTGCATTTTGAATGAAATACGTATAGTGTGAGTCGTATCCCAATGTGAACCCTGACTATACTTCTTTGTTTCTTCTCCACTTTGCCATATGGCACGCAGTGGAAACTTTTACCACAACACATTACAGCAGTGTTTCTCAAGCTTTTTTTAAAGTGTCAACTGAGAAAAGTCAAACTTTGGCTCCAGCATTCAGCTGTGATGACCTCCTAGTGATTACGTTTCTGTAATTTCCAGCACACACTTTAGTTGCCTTTCACCCAGCAGACTGCAGCACTTGACAGTTTGTGTTTTGTTTTGAAGGGGGACTGGTCAGGAGTGGAGGCCATGTGTCGTGGATGTCATCCGCAAGCACTGTGATGTAGATCATCCTGCCTTCTGGCAGACCATCCATACCCTAAGAGTCACAGAGACCAACGCCCTTGGGTCGGAGACAACATCTGTCCGGTTTAAGTTACATGAGCTATGTAAGATCAAATAAAACACACCCACACATGCACACACACACACACACACACACACACACACACACACACACAAGAATGTAGTGATTAAAATACTTTCATATTTTAGTGACAAAGTTGTATGATGATTGTATGTCTGTGAAGCAGACATAGAGGGTTCGGGATTTTGACAATGACTTTCTTGTTTCCAGTGATCTACAGCAGTGGTTTTCAAACTTTTTGTGCTCAAGGCACACCAAAGGGCAAGCCAAAATCTCAAGGCACACCTGCATTCACAATAGCTTCCATAATGTGTATTATAACTCTTATGACAACATAAGACAATAAAAATAAGAAGAAATAAGACAGGTAGCTTTCATGATACTGTCTACTGTTTTCTCTTTTCTTTCAGTGGTAGGTCGTCTTTACGTTTTCCTTTTAACCCTTTATGACCCACCATAGAACAAGTACCAGAGCATATCTTTTCCTCTTTTTTCATGCTTTTTTCATGGAGTAGTTTTATATGCTATCCATCAATACAACCCTCATATCCCAAATTTTAATATTACATATGGACTTATGTCCATACTAATGAAAAAAATTGCTAAAAAACTGCAGTAAACTACAAAAAAAATGAAAATTGTTTTTTGTTACACATATTTTTCTAAATACCTGCAAGAAAGTCAGTTCGTGCTCACAGCGTCATGACGCTCATTCCAACATAGGAAGTGCTGTGAATTCTCGCACTCTGGATTCTAACGTTTTAGTTGTGTGCGCTTCTTACCGGATTTCTATAAATCCATTAGTGCAAGGAAACAGCGATGAATGCATGATATGTTAGTTAACTCCCCCGGTTTTATATGCAAAAGGAATTATTGCTCTGTCTAATTTGGTTGCAATTCTACCAGCATGTAAAAGTAGATATGCAAAGGCGTCATGCTTCAGTAGCAGCTTAATTGTCTACCTTTTTTTGCCTAAGAGTCAATAGAGATCCACGGGCTTCATGTCCTTACTTGCCCTGTTTTGCACATTTCCACATGTACACACGTTTATCAGACAGATAAACAACAAATTACACAAGCGTTGCCGAGGATGCACCAACATGGAGGCTCAAAGATGCAGATGTAAAGATTAAGCAAACTAAATTTAGTTCCATCCATATAACATGCACATCCATAGACATGATTTCTAATGCTGCACATAATTTTTCTTGCCTGCTGTTGTGACCGTGCCCTTTGAGTCCTCATATAATGACCTCAATTATCTTGTTTTGCTGCTTCTCTCTGGGCATGACGTTCTTGTCGCTCTCGAGCAGAGCCATTCACAGCGTCCTTGAGACAGTCTTCACAGGGGCTGGTGTGCTCATTGGCTGTTGCTCGGTGCTTTTCTCAACCTCTGCATACTTTTTGTGACAGTGGTGTGAATGCGCCTCAGAACATAAATAAAGAGATAAGAGTCTGTGCGACAGGATTCAGAGAACTCTTGGATAGTTCTAGTAATTGCAAGGTCACATATTCGTAGAAAAAAAAAGGTAATGGCATTTTTGAAGTAAAGTTTGATTCACTTTATGTTCCTCAGAGATCATTCAGAGATTATTCATCAGATACAAAAACAGCAATATAAAAAGGCTGAAAAGCAAACAACCTTTAATGTCTGACCAGGTGCTTTGGTTTGGTTTGTTGCATTCTGTCCTCTTATATTTGATATCTTTCTCTAAACCTTCCTCCAGTTGTATTTAAAATATTGTGCAAACCACAGAGGAAATACTTGTGGCCCAATCTCACTGTCTTTCTTTCTGTCTGTCTTTCTTTGCAGTGAAACCGGACCCTCCAGAGTCGCTGTTGGTGAAGGAGCTCCAAGGCTATCCAAAGAGGCTGATTGTCTCATGGAACTTTCCCTCCTCCTGGCCGCTGCATGATGCTTTCCCCCTTATTTTTCAGATCAGATACAGGCCACAGGGCTCTGTGTACTGGTCAGAGGTTAGTACACAAGGCTGGAGAGTGTCGACTGGTTCAGTCTGAATTCAACTCTTGCATCCCGTCAAACCAATACTCTGTATATACAGGTTTTTTTCAATTTTATTTTTAATTTAACCCATATTTAACCAGGAAAGTCAAGGTCAAGGTCAAAGTCAAATTTATTTATATAGCACATTTAAAACAACCAAGGTTTGCCAAAGTGCTGTACAATCTAGAAGGCACTGAAGTATTAAAATACAACTATAGAAATAGAAAAATACAATATATAGCGCACATTACATGAAAAGTATTTAAGTCCCGTTGAGATCAGCGATCTCTTTCAAAAGGGAGACCTCGCCAGGACAGCAGCACAAAAAAAGTTACAGCCAAACAACCACACAATAAGAATAGTAAAAAATATTAGAACACTTGCACACAACGACAAGAACCAACAGACTCATTCGTCCTTGTACTTATGAGCTTTAAAGTTAGGTAGAGAGCCTACTTCACGTAGTTTCAATCTTTTTGAAGGTTATTCCAGGTAAGAGGAGCAGAGCACATAAAAACCTTTCTGTCCTGGCTCACTAGGAACAGACAACAAATCTAACTCCTGAGATCTAACTGCAGCTACAGTCAGATCTCTGAGTTTACCCAGTAAGGTTTTATAAATGAAAAAATACTAGTGACTGAGCCTACGAAAGGTCAAAGAAGGCCAGCCAGCCCTTGAATAAAGCATACAGTGATGAGTGAGGGCTTTACAATTTTTACCAAGTCTGAGTGCACTATGATATGCAGTATGTAACACGTGCACACAATGTGCAGATGCATTCTTGTACAACCAATCACCATAATCCAGAACCACTTAAAACGCAGCAGCAACCAGCCTTTTTCTGGCCTCAAAGGAGACACACGATTTGCTCCTGAAATAAAAACCTTTATTTCGGCCTCAGCTTTTTAAGAAGATATCAGTCTGAGATTTAAACGTCAGGGAATCATCAAGCCAAATACTGAGATAATTGTAACAGGTGACAACCTCAAACTTCATTCCCTGAGCAGCAATAACATCAGGAGTGTTCACAGACTTCTTCTTAGCATTTTAAAAATGCATAACCTTAGTTATATCAGTGAAAGTTGAATCTGGATAACGTATAAGACAGCCTGCAATTGAAACTAAATGTATGTTCATTTATTTACTTGCTCTGATTGGTCACAAACAAATAACCCAAGCCAAACACAGACATACTACCAAATCAACAAGGAGCATATCAAATTATAGGACTGAAGTAAAAAATCAGGGGGCAGAATGATTCCTTTTTCTAATATTGACGGAGATATACCCACTGTCTTCACCAGAAAGGACGCCCCATGAGCACCATGAAGCACATATGTTTAAAATGTGATATTTGTCAAATCCTAGGTCAATAAATTAATTTTTTGGGTTGATTTTTCTTTGTTTTTTTTGTGCCTAAAGACATCGTGGTTACTGCAGCTTAACTTGAAAGAAGACATTTTTAATCAAAAAAGTCATGCCTAATGACTCTTTGTTACACAATAAAGCTTTTACAAGTTAAGTCCTAACAAAGAAAACAATACAAATGTATAAAAACACAATCATTTAACTCTCATTTTTAACCCAAATCTGGCATGTATCAGATGAGTGAGTGGTCATTTAATTCCAGTGTCATGTTGTTACTGTATTTTTGCTTGTTAGGTCACTCAGAACCCACAATAGGCCCCAAAACAACTCCCTATCCTGTCTCTTTCCATCACCAGGTTTACTCTGAGGAGAGCCCAGTCGTAATATTCGACGCCCTGGCTGGTCACCTCCACCAGGTCCAGATCCGAGCCCGTGACGAGGTGAACTCCGAGAGCCAGTGGAGTGAATGGAGTCCCCTGCATCTCATCAGGCCCTGGGAAGGTCAGAAAGAAATTCACTAAACTTTGTAATCTGCGCTTATTCATCGTTACTCACCGGAATAAATCCCCCAAAAATGTGTGTGTTTTGTATTTACTACAGTCTCCTCCACCCCTCAATCTACAGAGAATCTCCCGCCAGAGGAATACTTTCCAGACTATTTTTTCCCCTTCAACACAAAACCCGAAACCTCCACCACAAAGTCACACAGTAAGTTATTTCAAAAGATAATTGCGTGTGTGTGTGATTGTACTCCAGAGCAACACCCATACTCAGTGTGTTTATGTTGTAGCTCAACAGTAGTACAATTACTGACACTGTTATTATTATGAGCAGCTCTGCCAAATATTCTGCTGTCTCTTCCACTGCTGTTGTTTCTGCTGCAATTACCAAAGCTGCTACTGTTACAATCACCATTACTGCTCAGAGTACGCTCCACTGCTGCTACTGTTACTGTAATTATTACTGCTATGTTTAGCACATCCACTGCTACACTGCTAGTATTGCCTCTACTACAGCTAATATTTTTACTTCTGCTACTATTAATACACAC
>JAPZEB010000011.1:5851461-5874706 GCA_029783705.1 Chaetodon striatus | reverse complement strand
GCTGACACGGAAGAGATGCAAACTCTGCACAGAAGGGGACACCCTGGGTTCAAAACAGACAACCATTCACACCTACAGGCACCAACCTATCACCAGTCTGCATGTCTTTGGACTGTGGGAGGAAGCCGGAGTACCCGGAGAAAACCCAAGCGGACATGGGGAGAACATGCAAACTCTGCACCTGGGATCGAACCAGGAAAGCTCTTGCTGTGAGGCAACGGTGCTAACCACCACACCACCGTGACATCCTGAACAACTAACACCTCCTAAATTACATTTAAACATTTAAATGACATACTGTTGTGGCGTGGTCCTTGCTAGTAAAAAGTACCTTGTACCTTTGTGCCCGTTTAAACAAAAGCCTTTTTGCTCCCTGCATTGACACCTCATCTTCATCTTGTGTAATCAGGTGTAAAGAATTTCACCCAATCAGAGCGGGACACAATCAGCGGCCCTGATATGTTGAGTTATCAGTTGGAAAGGCGAAATGAGAATGAAGCCAACGTGTCATCATTCATTGTGAAATGGTCACATTTAATGGTTGAAACCTGTCATTGTATATACATCTATAAAAAAGACCCCAGGTACAGGTTACGACATTCTACTGCTAATACATACATTATTATTATTATTAAATAATAAACTTTTTGTTCAATGTTAAAGTTACATATCATAGTTTACAAAATAGGATCAAGGAGAATTAAGCCATTATGAATCTCTGAAAAAAAGAAAAAAAACAAACAAACTAAAATCCTATATGTGTGTTTGTATTATTTGTCCATAAGATAAAAAAAATACAATAAAACACATCAATATTCCTTTGAATAACATAATATTAACTGGTGATATTGGCTATTGAAATGTAAACTGCAAAAAGACATATTTTATGTTCGTAAAGGCGTCAGAATTTTGGAAAGCAAACTGTTTTGTGTTATTGTATTTTACAGCATAGAGCAGAATGAAAAACCAACATAGCTCGCATCATTGTTTCAATAACCAACTTCATCGTCGTCAAACCAAAACAAATGGGTGGGCAAAGAATTGTTCAGTCTCAAATCCACTTTATTTTATTTCATTTTTTTTTTTTTTTACAATCCAGGTCCTCTTTGCCAGTCGGTGAAAGCAGAGTGTAAAGCTAACTGTCTAAATAAGCCAGACTACCGTTACTGAATTCTTCAAAGTGTTAGTCCTCATATCCAAAAAAACAAAAACAAAAACACCCCGACTCGCTCCGTCAGTTTGATTCAGTCGCCGCAGTTGACAGATTCAAAGTCAGATTGAGTATTTGTGTGGCTTCTTTGTTAAATGGTACACAAACAGGAGCTGCAAGGTTCCTCAGACTCGTCCCGAGTTTCATTCGTATACTGTTTGAGTCGACATCAATCAAGTGTTGCGCACACACACACACACGCACGTAACTTTCTGGGGGGTTCTTTAACCCACGACGAAGGCAGACACAGGCTTCAGGAAGCTCAGTGAATTGTTTGGGAACCACTTTGTTGGGGGGTGAAGTTGAGTCTTTGGCATGATGATTTAGCTGTATGGGGACCGCTACGGTAACTATACACACAAACACACACACGAATGCTCTATGTGTGTGTGTGTTTGTCTATATTGTTCTGCGATTTCAGAAGAAAGTAAAAATTAATTCATGATCAATGAAAAAAAAGAACAAAAAGGTAATGAGGAGGATTTTTTGTCATCTGATGAGTTGATTTTGTTGCTCTGAAGAGGAGATTCCCAAACCAAACTGTTGTCTGCCCAAAAAAAGTCTGCTGTGGCCCTTTAAAGCCACCAGGGGGTAATATAAGACTGTTTATACTGATATCACTGCTGTTGCTGTTGTGGTTGTTGCTGCTCCTGTTGCTGCTGCTGCTGCTGCTGCTGCTGCTGCTGCTGTTGTTGATGATGGTGGTGATAGTGATGCCGCTTTCAAAAGTTCCTCTGAAGAATTTCTTTGTCACCATTAATCAAAAATGCTGAGTCGCATTATCATCGTCTGGTTTCATGTCTAAGTAATCTCGGTGAGTAACTGTGTGATGGACAGAAAATGATCAATGCACTGTATCCTTGAAACATGTGCAAAATAGAAAAAAGACCAGCCTCCTCATCCTCCTCTTCTTCCGCCTACTCCCTTCAGGAATAAGACATTTACATCTGGAGAGAGAACAAAAGCACAAATTAGGCATCACAATCTGTGCCTGATTATACAACTGAAACTGTCTATTTTTTATCCCTTGGGATTTGCCTTTTTTTAGTTAGTACTTATGGTGACTGTATGTTTGTATCTTTGTAGTAAAAGTATTGATTCCCAACCTGGGGCCCAGAAAACATTTATATGTGGGGCCCATGTGGGTAGTAAATGGGCTGAAAAATGGGGCCTACATGGGATTGACATTTGACATTTGCCCACATGGGCTGATTTACCCAGATAAGACGCCCATCTTGGACCCATACCCACTCTGTGCTCAGGTAGCCCCGACATGACCCATTTGGGCAATTTGCGTGGGGAACACATGGGGACACAATATGGAACACATGAACAATCCAATATAGGGCCCATTTTTCAGGCCATTTACTACCCACATGGGAACCACATACAAATGTTGTCTGGGGTTGAAGCCCTGTTAAAAGGGTCACTTTATAAATGTGGGGGGATTGTGAGCAAAGACACAAAACCAAAAAAATTTTCAGCATCACCACATTGTATTCACTGCTTTAATCTTTCAGACAAACTTTTGTATTTCTCAACTTGGATCCTATTTTCCCAAGTTTCTGTGTCTAAGTGACAAACAGGGACAACAATTTTTGAAATAGGTCCAATATTGAGTGAAAGCGCTGAAACAGGCTGCAATTTAACACAATGGGCAATTGTTGCACTGCCATTTTACATTCACTAAAAGTTTTTGTTTTTGCCACTGGAGGGCTGAAATTCTTATTTTAAGTCCCTGACAACATTATGGAGAAGACCCCCTACTTTTGTTTAAACAGAAACAACCTGAAAACGGCTATCACCAAGCCCACCAGACTCCATTTAAAAAAATAGTAATTTTAGCACTGTAAAACCTATTTCATTCAATGTTGACACAAACAAAATAAAACTCACAAAAACTGTCTTGGCTTTTCTTTCCACTGTTTCAACAATCACCAACTCTGGTTTGGTTGAAATAAACCCTTAATTCACGCAGTTAGATGTGAAAATAAGCTGCCTCTATACACGCTAAAATTGCTGTTTATTTAAATGGAGTCTGGTGGATTTGCTTTGCTTGTTTGTTTCTGATAAAGACAAAGATCTTACTCTTTAACAAAAAGGGTTGTTAGAATAACAGCGTGAGTCTGTCAGTGGCAAAAACAAGCACCTTTAATGGACAGCAGTTGATGGTGCACAAATGGCCTGAGTGGTTAAACTGAATCCTGTTTCAATGCTAAAAATGTTTGTCTTCACTGGTCACACAGACAGAAAAATATAGGAAAAAGGGTCCAGGCTGAACAATACTTAAGTTACTTTTGCATTACAGTTCATAAGCCTATCGTATACCTGTAAGGTAGATGTTAACTGGAGCTGTCAGATAAACATAGTGGATCAAAAAGAAGACTTTTTCTCCCTGAACTGCAGTGGAGTAGAAATATAAACTAGCATTGGCCCGTATTACAAAAACAAATCGTGATCTGAAGAGATAATACTGCGTGTAAACAGCACATAACAGATTCCCAGTTGGACCCACTGGAGTCGAGGGTATGGTAGGGGAATTGGCATGAATGTCTCTTTAGCATATTCATCCAACTAAATCTGGCTGGCTTCATCCTCCAGTGGTTAAAATGAGCAGCAGGTGTTCAGTTGGGGATGCAGCCATGTTTAATGTCATTTGGTTAGTGTTATTATAGGGGTGCTGTTTGTCAGTGTTTCTTTTTTTATCTCACAGGGTGCAAAATCCATTTCCTGTTTGCACACCTTTACAGAGAGCTTTGCTGTGATCCGTGACATTCAGCGTTTCAGCATTCATCGTTCAACATCTACATCTTCGACAGGAGACGTACTATTACAACATGATTCATAGAGTAAAACCTGTAAAATTAATGAAATGGGACAGCTTTGAATTGGATTTTCCCTCAATCCCTTCTGGGGTTCTGCAGAAAAATATGAAGAAAAACACCCTGCTGGGTCATAAAACAAACTCACCCAATCGTTGTTGCTCTTGTTCTATTAAACATGCTCTTGACATCAATAGACATGCATCGACTTGCCAATATGTGACTGAATGACTGAGCTCATAATCAATGCAAAGATGAGGGGCTGTAGACTCATTACAAGATGTGTGTGTTAGTGTTTCTGTGTGTTTGCTCACCACATGAACAGCAGCAGCATTCCTAACAGCAAAGGGGAGAAAAATGTGAGGAGCCTGGCAGCTCTGCCCACTGGAGGTTCAGCCTTTTGTGGTGCGTTGGAGGACGGTATGGGGGAGGTCTTAGTCTCTGGAAAACAACAAAAAACCAAGAAATCAGAAAACACAATAAACCTTACTGGGCATATTTTTAATGATCTGCTTTAAATCCTTACTCCAATCTTCCTCATACAGTGTTACACAATTGTTTTGTTCCAAAACATTCAAACCGTCGTTTTGATGAATGGATACTGAAAAGTGCTCATCATACCGGGAAGAACCAAACAGAAAGGAAAATACAGTGCAGAGTTGAATCAATTCTAATCTGCAAGTGCAATCAATATGGGACTTGTCAAGGCAGTTATGAAGTGAACTGGACGAAAAAAAAAAATCTCATTCATACTGAGGCCGCAGGGAACCAGAGAGAGAGAAGGACAGAGGCATAGTAAAATAGATAGATGGATAAAATATGGAGACAGAAATATGAGAAAAGGAAACGAAAAGTGAGGTAAGAACCCTGAGGTAAAGGAGACAGTGAATCGAGGAGGAGGTGGATAAAGTTTGAAGGGGAGAAGTGTGCACTGCGGCAGTTAATGTACTGCTGGTGAAATATGGTCTAATGAAATATCTACCTCTGATATGCTGCATATTTTGATTTTACAAAACATAACCTGAGCTGTTGACCAGTTCAAGTCCCATGTAGGTCACAAAACAGAGGCCATTGTCCTGGAAATATTCCAGAAAAAATATGATAAAATATAATAATTACAAGAAATAATAATAATAATATTAATAATAATAATCGTATTACATATAATACATATATTGAATAATAATAAAAAATCAAAAATCGATTAGAATAAAACAAAATAATGAAAAACACGAAAAAAAAAAATCCAATAATAACTGTCATTTTTTTGTCCTAGTAATATTCTAGAAAAAATAAAATAAAAATAATTAAAAAAGAAATAAAAAGATAAAAATAATAATAATAACAATAATAATAATAATAACAGTAATAACAATTGAAAAAACTTACTGTGACTATTGTACATTCCCAGCCTATTTGGTCATGCTCAAGCGTATTGAGCTGGTACGTGTGCAAGCTTGTGGCAAACATAAATATGCTGAAAGTAATACGTGCTTAAGCCTTTCTTCAGTGCCTCAGTTTGGTTTAACATAGCTTGACAAATAAAAATATCACAGTTTAATGTTTTATAAAATGGGCCGCTGTCGCTATAGCTGCAGGCAGCACAGTAGATATTAACTCATGCACACTGTTTGCAGCTCAGTCTGGAACCCACAGCATTTTTGTTGCTGGGGAGAGAATATGATTTCCCTCTCCTTCCAATTAATGACTGTTGTGTAGTACTGTGTTGGGAGTCGGGAAGAGGCAGCCAGGTGTGAAATAGCCAGCAAGAGAGAGAGAGAGAGAGAGAGAACTAGGACACATTTAACATGTTCAGCAGCTCAGTGCAATGCTATCCTGCCTGCAGCAAAACATTTTGCTTTGGAGTGGTGGAGGAAATAAAAATTATGCAGACATAATGTGATGGTGACGAGGAGAGGCAGTTATGGGGTGTAGGTTGATGTAACAAGGTAGTTGGGGACAGGGGGACAAGACAATGATGTGAGGGAGAGGGAAGATTGATGAACAACAGTGGGGAAAGAAAAACTGGTGAAGGAGGAGAGAAGGAGCTGAGCAGGCAGGCAGAGAAGAGAGAGGAGATCTGAAACACAAAGAGAAAAACAAGAAGGACGGGTGAAGAATGCACAAGGTTAAGAAGTTAATAAGATTAAATCTGCCAAGTGACTTCAACTCCAACTACCCTGCCTGATTCTGCTGATGGTGTGGATGTCTGTGAGCCTGTTACCTGGCATTAGAACGCATCTCCACATTGCCTCAAAGAACATTTATGCTCAGATCTTACTTTGCTGCTCTCTATGCAGATAAACACGTACATCAACCAAAACGCATTAGTGTTTTTAACTGACTGAGGTTTGTCATGCTTACACTCACTGGTTAGAGTCTGCCTGACACACACAGTGACAGATAACTCTTAGCATCAATCGGCTAACGTTACCTAACAGTTACTAAAGGGCATACCCACATAGGTTTGTTTGGACCATTTAACAGCTGCTGCTGTGTTAGCTCGCGCTACTCAGGGTCCAGGGGTAGTCCTTCAGCACTGTGTCTAACCTGTGTAACAGCAGCAAAAGAAAGTTTGCTTATCCAATGAGGAGTCAGACAAACAAGGACATGGGTTGAGTGGGTGGTCTTTTACCAGGTCCACTCATTAGTGTGCACACTGCTGAAAGATTGAGGCCATATGCGGCCCAGGAGCAAACAGAACTCATGGATTCGGTGCATTCACACCTGTAACTTAAGTGGTCCACCTGTGATCCAATCACCCAGGATGCATGGTAATATCAGGTGCTGACAGGGCCTGTGGCTTTGGGATTCTCCAATGTAGATGACTATAAGAACAACACAGTCTCACTCCGACCTCGTCACCTATCGATGGTTGGTCATGGACTTTCTACATCCAGATATGATGTAAAAGGTATCCTGGGTGCTCATAAGTGTGATATCGTAGGTAACTGGACTTGCAGGAGTTTCCTGAAGACATTTTGCCTCTTATCCAAGAAGCTTCTTCAGTTTTGAAGAGATGAGAGGATGAAAGGCAAGACATCTTCAAGAAACTCAAGCAAGTCTTTGCCTCTGATATAGCACTTGTGATTACCATGACCTGGATGACTGAGAATCTTCAGTGACATACCCTGGATGCGTTAAATTTGATGTTCTAGGACGCCATGTCAAGTTCTGCCTGTTACATGCATTGTCTTCTTTCAAACTACACTTCTGTTTTAACAAGAAATTTACCATTTACATACAGTCTCTTTTAAAATAAACACACTACATTGGTAGAACACCGTAAATTGATGTTTTTTTTGCCTTGAACAACTAACGCATGTGGTTGGGTTTAGGGAACAAAAGAAGTGTTTGGCTTTACGTGAACACCACTCTGCTGGGTCTAACAAACACTGGCTTCTCTCAGGTGAAAGTTGGCATTTGTTGGACCTATCCAACACCCCTCCCACCTGCCCTTTTTGGACTTTTGTTGCCTTGACTTTTGTTTGTGTCCTGCCGCGTTTCCCCCGATGCCGCCGAGCACCATTAAACTATAACGGTGACCACCTGTGCATCATGCTGACGTTAAAGAACGGCTTCTTTGTCAGTGTCTGACGCCACAAATCATTGCCCAAGCGCCAGATTTCGATGTCTTCAATCTGTGGTCATCCATACTGTAGCTTGATAATGATCCATTTTGTAGCTGACATTTAAGTTGCCATCTTTATCAGAAGATGGTGATATCTCAAGGAGCCAATGGGTGTTTTTTCCCTCACTGTAAATTTTCATTTCAACATTTCCTTTAAATCATATCCACAGCATAGAAACACAGGAGTCTCCATGATAAGCAATAGGTTTATCTCATTTATGGCCATACTGAGAAATAGTTTGGTTTAGCAAATAGCTCATACCCATGAGTCTCCACTGCTGTTGCAATAAAAAGGGAGCCAGTCAGAGGCGCCAATCAGAGCTGTAGCAAATATAAGATGGTTTGTCTTTGCAGAAAACAAAACATAGAGCAAGTGATGCTAAATTCATTTGTTCCAAATGTTAGCTGCAGGTTTCTATGAAGCCTAAACCTCAGCTTCCACTTGCCCTTAGCAGTGCACACACACTTAAATTTTACTATCACTTATTGGATGTTTTGTATCCAAATGCACCTTTGGCTTTTTATCAAAAAACAGATATATTCTCACTTGGATACTACATGTTTATATTGCTGGGCAATTTTAGAGCTCATCCAAACCTTGGAATTGATCCAATGATGTCGCCCAATGGAGAAACTGAAGATGTTTACATCTATAACCCTGAATGTCTGCAATAACACCACCCAGTTAATAAAACATCATCTTAATGACATAATTAGTTGTTTCCCATGCATTGAAGCCAGCAGGCTGCAGAAGAGGACCTTAAGGCATCTAAGCATTTGCTTCAACATTTAGCTGTGGTGGTTTCTGCTTATTAAGCAGAAATGGAAGCGTTTATAAATAGATCTAGACATGAAGGATATAAGAAGTGATATCAAGTGTTGCCTGTTTGGTGCTAGACAGTGTCCAGTTTCTGTCTCAAAGAGTGGGCGAGGCAGAAACTTATATCTTGGATGGTTGCAACACTAAGGATGGTTGCCACTTTTTAAAGCCTCAGCTGTATCTGCTTTTTACTTCCTGGAATGTGGTTGCTAAGCGATGGTCCAATCACTGAGGATGGGATTTCTAAATGTCGTCTGTCTGTCACTGCGCTACCCTTTTGATGTGAGATGAGGCTGCCAGGAAACAGGACAGGCATGTAAGTACAACTCTCCGTGAGATATGTGTGACCCGTTATTGCTGATGCATGACCATGGGGAAAAAAGAAACAAATAAAAAAAGGGGGGGGGGGAGGAAATGTGGCAAGAGGCAAGACAGGAGAAAGACAGAGAGGAAATGGAGAAAGTGTAACCGTGTGTATAGACTGTGAGCTACACAATCAATAAGTCACAGGAAGTCCGTTCATTTCCTATTCGACTGAGCAGCCAGGAAATATTGGTCAGTGTGTAGATGTTAACAAGCTGGTCAGCTGAAAGAAAGACAGCCCTGGCTGAACTTTTTGTTGATCGGTTCAGTCGTGGACAGGAAATAGGATATTTTCCTCGCGTCCCTACTGATATGATGCTGCTTTATGTACAATTATTCCAATGAAAAAGTGCCAACTAAATAATTACAAGATGGATTTTTGAAATCTCTGCTAAACAGAATTCCAATTTGGACTTGAAAGAATGACAATGTGTTTACATATACCCTTCAGCATGCCAATTGTTCCACCTTGGTCATATTCACATATAAAAAAACATGGAGAGATGATGTATCATCAGCAGGAATGACAACCCACCCTAAAGTCCCTTAATTGATATTAGCAAAGCAGTTGTAGCTGCACACAGCCACAACAGATGCAATCAGTCGTCCAGCAACTAACATCTGTAAAGAAGGTGGCAAAAGGCCAGAAAAAGATCGGTACAAAAGGTGAGGTGATGAAAGTTAAGAGTAAGAGAAAGACTGACTGATCAATAGAGAGAAGTAAGAATAGTAAGAGAAAGAAAAAAGACTGAAAAAGAAAAAGAAAGACCTAGAAGAAAAAGAGAGAGAAGGAGAGAACAGGACAAGGAGAGAGGGAAGGGAAGCAGAGAAGCAGCAGCTGGATCGAGATGAGGCATGAGGAGAATCCCAATAACCTCCAGTTCTTTCCCTGAGAACAAGAATAATACACTGTGTACTGAGTCAGTGTTTGTGTGTGAGTGTGTGCATGCTGCATGATATCAGAGGGATGTACTGTGTGTACGTGTGTGGCACTGTCACTATGTGTTTGTCTGTGAGGGAGGGAGGGAGGGTTAGAGCACGCTGCATGTTGTGTGTGTGCTGTTTAGCATGTGTTTGTGTGTTCCTAAGCATGCGAGAGCACATTCAGTATTGACTGTGTGATAATCAGTGTGCAGTGCTGCTCATGACCAACAGGAGTCACTGTTGGACTGTAGAACTGTGAGGATAGGTCAGTAGACGGGTAGCGAGAGGGAAAGACAGGTAGACAGACCAAGTTTTTTCTTAGAGAGTTTTCAAACCGGGATAATATTGTCTGTAAGTCACGGATGTAGGATAGCTCTTCCGTCTTTGCCTCATATTTAGATGCTTGATGGTGAACGCATGTTGGAAAGTTGATAAATAAACTGTGACCTTATCAATATGTTGACATGCAATGGCAAAGATTTGGATTCAGGACTGAGGGGGCAGAGTGAAGTCAGGGGTTTTGTGCTTTCCATTGATAACAGAAATGACTGGTACATAAGAGTGCAGTGTTAATAATTTACCTATTTAAAAACAGATTTTAGACTTTGATAAGACCCGATATTAGGAGCTTAATTATGATTATTGTTACTAAAAACATGAGGGGAGGTGGAGGTAGTTTTTTTAGTCCTGATCAGTGTATGTAAACCTTTCTCAGGCTGAGAGTTTTAATATCTGAAAGTTGCTAGAAGAAAATGTTGGCATTGTTTGTTTTTGCAAATCATGGATACGTTATATTTTTGCATTTCATATGTGTCATATCAACATTCCTCAAGTGGTGCAGTATATGAGCTGACTTTGTCATCGGGAGGTGGAGGAGATGGTAGATGGTGTGACAGCTCGTTGAGACAGCTGCCAAGCTGCAAACTACTGCTGCCTACTGAGAGTAACAAACAACACCAGTTGTTTTAAAGTGACCCATTTTTGGTCATCAAACATGTAGCAACACATCACTGCATTTCCAGTGGCGTTTGTGCCACCAAATGTATGTGTTTTTAGCAACCTCTTGCTGTGTTTCCAGTGGTTATTGTGCCACCAAACATGTATTGACACATTGCTGCATTTCCAATGGCTTTCGTGCCACCAAACATGTGCTTTTTAGCAAACTATTGCAGCATTTCCAGCTGCTTTTTGGTCACCAAACATGTTGCGACACATCACTGTGTTTCCAGTGGCTTTTGTGCCACCAAACATGGGTGTTTTTTAGCAACCCATTGCTGCATTTCACACGATGATTATGCCACCAAAGGTGTAATGATACGTTGCTGCCTTTCCAGCTGCATTTGTGCCACCAAACCTGTAGCAACTTGTTGCTGTGTTTCCAGCTGCAGTTTTGGTCACCAAATGTGTTTAACACATAGCTGCATTTCCAGTGGCTTTTGTGCCAACAAATATATGTGTTTTTTAGCAACTCGTTGCTGCGTTTCCAGCTGCAGTTTTGGTCACCAAATGTATAGCAACACATTGCTGCATTTCCAGCGGCTTTTGTGCCACCAAACGTGGATGTTTTAGCAACCCGTTGTGTTTTCAGCTGTGTTTTCGTCACTTATCGTATATTAACACATGGCTGCATTTCCACCGGATTTTGTGCCACCAAACGTGGAGGTTTTTTAGCAACCCATTGCTGTGTTTCCGGCTGTATTTTTGGCCACCAAACGTGTAGCAACAAATCGTTGCATTTCCAGCGGCTTTTTTGCCACTACACCTGGGTTTTTTGGCTACCCACTGCTGTGTTTCCAGCAGTGATTGTGCCACTAAACATATAACAACACATCACTGTATTTCCAGCAGCTTTTGTGCCACCAAACCTGTGTTTTTTAGCAACACATGGCTGTGTTTCCAGCTGCAATTGTGCCACCAAATGTGGGAGTGTGAGAAAAACATTATTTTTTTTCCAATCAATAAGCAAGCGTTATTTGTGCCTAAACAAAACTACACATCATCCACCATCTCCTCCACCTCCTGGTGACAAGGTCAGCTCATATACTTTGTCCCTTTAGGAATGCTGATATGACACATATGAAACGTAAAAATAACACATCTGGGGTTTACAGAAACACACAACGCCAACAATTTTTCTGGCGATTGGGCTGTATCAGACATTGATCCTAGAACTGCTCACATCAGTATTTAATCGATTTACTTAAGTTTCTTCTTGCAAGGTCTGATTTTTCTCCCAAATTTTTACCTCTTCAGGAAATTTATAGAGAATTCTAATTCTTGCCAACTTCCAGTGGTTGAAGGTCATGGCTTGTTACAATCATGTACTGGTGTACTTAGGGTGTGGTCAGGACACTGTGACATCAATATAGGGTGCAGTTAAAGGTGCAGGAGCACATCATGCACCACATTGAACTGTACTGAGGTGACACAGACTTTAAAGTTTTAATCACTGGAAGCTTGTAACCACACTCAAAAAAACATTTATATACAGCATCCCACAGGAAAGTGTCTCTTGAAACTGTTTTGAATACTGTGATAACATATCAACCATCCTGATAAGCAAAGTGGTGATAGCGTAGATAAACATTTCCTACATTGCAATTTCACTGCAATTTGAACCTATAAGTGAACATTAAAACCTGTCCACCCATATTCAGTGTTTATTCATTCAAAATGTGCTGTTCCATTTGTACTTTGCAATTCCAGCGAGGTCGGAGTGCCGAGTACAAAAGACTGTTCAGACCTGGAATGGATGTCTTGTTGTTCGGGGATCATCAGTGCGTTGAGAGATTTCGATTTGACAAGAGAGCCATCCTTGATCTCTGCCACATGCTGACGGGGTGCCAACTAGATAATTCCCTGAGATAGTTTTTGTCCTTGTGTGTATGTGAGTATGTGTGTGTGTGCGTGTGTGTATTAAGGCTGGGGACACACAGAATATAATCATCTTTAATGAATTTAATATTAAACGGTCATTTTTCATGCATAAATAAAACCTAGAAAGTGTAGCACTGTTATACTGTAAGTGAGCCAATCTGATGCTGCAGGTCTGACGTGAGCATTTTCTAAAAGATGGCACAGTGTTTCCCCAAGGCCGTGTTCAGGCGCTCAGGTTGATGTGTGTCGATTTGTCCGGAGGCTGCTGGATCTTGTAGCTTAAGCTGCGATAAAAGTTCAAGGCTATCAAACGCTTATAGTGTACTCAATTTAATGATAAAGAAAGTTATTAACCAAACTTAATTTCATACCTAACTGGTTCAGGAAATTTACTGTGTGACAGCCGTGGGCACAAAGAACAATGTTTAAAAAAAACATTACAGGAATACTATATTATCAGCATAATGATTTCTTCACCTGAAGAACTACAAGACTGATAAAAACCAAACAGCGTTATAGAAATCCTGTAATACCCACAGTCACACTCAGTGTACGCTCTTGGTCACTCTATCTCTATCTTTCTTTGAAAAGGTCAACTTGCATATTTGGGGAATTAATAAGTGTACCATTAACTATTCATGACAAGCCATCTCAGGCTATTGTTAGATACTTATTTGCATTTAGCCTTTCCTTATCTTTATTTTATCCCTCTAATGTGAATGTTTTAGCCACAGCAGTGATCAAGCACTTTATCCTGAGTGAAATATCTCAACAACTGTTACGCCGCCAGGTGGTCACAGTCTCACTTCAGTGAAATATTTTAAGTGTATACCATTTCATACCATGAGCGCAGCTTGTAATGTGTTATATTCTGTTATAGAGTATCTTTGGTGCTAATTAGCAAATGTTTGGATGCTAACATGCTAAACTGATATGGTAAACATTGTCAACATTACCTGCCTAGCATCAGCATATTAGCACTGTCATAGTGAGCGTGTTAGCACTTAGCTGAAAGCAATGCTGTGGCTAAATACAGCCTCACAGTTCTGCTAGCATAGCTGTGGACTTTATTTCACTTGTTTCGTTACACCTCACTGTATCATGACTTTTGTCTTTTTTGTATTTTAGCAGACAGCATTTGAAAATATAAACTATAACATGAATTGAAATTTGTTTTATCAGTTCAGTCAGTTAGACTTTTTAAACATTTGTTTTTGACCGAAGAAGAGTGTTAACAAATCTCAATCACAGAAAGTTCTGTACAAAAGAATCTTTCAATCTTGATGGTGTGGATTGGACGGTGTTCTTAGAAATCTGAATGTTCAGCTCATACAGTACTTCTTTGCATCGGTTTTGAATCTAAGTTTCAAACCTATGCACCTGACTTGCGTCACTGACTCTGAAAGCGACCCTTGGGTAAAGGTACAGGCTTTATCTTGGGCTGTCACCTACCGGTAGAAAAGTCCACTTCAGTTGTGGAAGTGATTGGCAGAGGATCTTCAATCCAGGGTGTAGCATGGACGGCAACACTCCAGTCACTCCATGTTCCAATCTCTGTGTCCTTGGCAGCCACCTGTTGAGCATAAGGAAAGTAGAAAGTAATTAATAAATCAGAAGCATTTTTAATGAGCTTAAACATAATTTGAAAAGTCAGTAGAGTGTGCAATAACAGGCTGTGTACATGAAAAACAAAAAGCAAAGACCAAAATCAATCTGCAGAAGAAGTTGGTAGGAGACTGCACTTTTAACTACGTATATATACATATGTTTCACTGTTTTGAGGTTGTGTCTGCATCCTCAGAAGAAGTAATTACACATGAATGTAGGACTGTAATGATAACCACATCACCAAAATACCATGGTCACGAGATGCTGCCGGGGTGATGAGGTCATCACTGCATTTTTTTGAACCGATATAATAAAGTTATTGAAAAATGCCCTACTTTGGTTTTAAGGCAGCCACCACTTTGTAGCTTCTCTCAATGACCCGCCCACAACACTAACTAATTGGTTACACATCATAAGTCATAGCGTATCAAGACTAAAGGGTGCCCTGCCACTGGCAGCCAAAATGGTCACTGTAGCTGCTCTAGTATGCTTGCAAAGTCGGAACTGTGTGGTGAAAGTAAGACAGCAGATTTACTTGAGTTGTAAAAAAACATCACAATGGCTCAATCGCCAAACTATGACAACTGTAAGAAAAAACACCGTCACTGCTGAATGTTATTGTAGATAATACATGATTAGATATTGGTTGTACTTGGTCTTAAATGATCAGTCAAGTAGAATGGTAGGACAGGAGATGTTACCTGGATGATGTACTCCTTCCCGGCGTAGGCATCGGTGATGATGTGGGAGGTGCTGTCGGACAGCTCCACCTAAACAGCCAATAGGAGAGAGCAGGTGGTCAGGTTGGATCAGGGAGCAGCAGACTTGGTAATGTACCTTGAGTTACAATAGGATGACTTAAAATAAGGTCTATTTTATTCTTTAAAGATTTTTATACAGTAGTTATCAAAATAACCTTAGCACTACGTATATGACTGATTTCTGAATGGGCTCTACAGCCCCAGGGACGTGAAATGCTCCAACACAAAGAATTATGAAAGTCCTCAGCTATGAGGTCTGAAGTAACTTTAGTCTGAAAGTCATACCCTTCTTCCCATATGCTGTAAGTCTACCTATAAATTATGTGCTCAGTAGCAATCCTTGCCTGGGCTTTTAATGTTTTATGCTTGGTAGATTCAGTTGTGCCATACAGTATACAATTTTTATCAGTCCTCATTTATTTACAACACACCTTTCATCATTATTCTGTGCATAGGTCAAGTCTGTTGCTTTATCCTTGCGGTGTTTTACATTTCACTGTTGAATTGATTGAACCTCGATGCCCCCGCAGCCTCCACACTCCACACATACCAACACTCAGACATGCTTGCGAAATACCAGTGGCATAATTGATGATTATCCCAGAAAGCTTTGGCATCAATGCCACATAATTTTATAACACAATGTAATGCATGCCAGCATTTGAAAGCCTTTTGTGCACACTTTAATTTGCAGAGCGCAACAGAGAATGAACTAAATGTTTGAGTCACGAGAGTGCATGAGAGAATGATTTGCTGCCTCTCCGTAATTTACGGTTAGCGTGGTGTGTGTGTGTGTGTGTGTGTGTGTGTGTGTTTGTTTGCCTTTGGCCTGTGTCTGAAAGACTGAAGGAAAAATAGAGAGAAGGAGGGAGCTACCTTTTCTAATCCTGAAGCCGAAGTAAATGATTTAGTGACATGCCTGTTGCCCTCTGCAGTCTACCAGTGCAACAGACACACATTATTCTAACTTAGCAAGTAGTTTATTTACTGTGTCGGCTGGATGATATATCATGTAAACACAAACTCAGATTTGGAATACAATACAGTACATATACGACAATTAACCAAGGCTAACAAAACATTTTGGAAAGCAAACATTTGACACTGAATGGCATCTTATCTTCAGAGGGCAGCAGCAAAGTACAGCTTCCTTTCTTCTCGATAATAAACTGGTGATTGATGGAGGTCATCTTGATAACCCCAAATTTTTGGTGTTCATCTGGCTATCTTCCGAACTTGTATTTATTGTGATGTTTATTTTGGTTGTGATTTTCAATAATGACAAATTAACCAGTTATGTATGAATGTTAATCATGAAATATGGATAAACATTGTACATAATCACAACTATATTACACTATAGGTTTAGAAACCAAAAAAATCTAAAAAAAACAAAAAAAACAAACAAAAAAAAAAAGGTAGAGAAAAGATTGAGAGCACAGTTTATCTGAGATTATCCTGATGACACCTACTAAATCAGATCACTGTGAGTCTAAACAGCCACCAGAAGGTAAATGTCAAAAATTGTTTTTTGTCACATTTTGGAGTATTAAAGAGCTGCTCTATCAAATATTCAGTGTATCCTGTGTTGATTTTTTAATTGTTGAAAACAGTGAGTTATGTTTCCCTTAACTACAAAAAGTACTGGAGAAACCAAGGCAAAATCTCGGAACTTCACTTAAGGTTCTCTGGCTTTGTTTCATTGTTCTTTGAATGCTTTGGTTACCCGCACATGACATTCTTGTTTTTGGTGTTGCAGCTTGCAGTTTTTATGGTCAAGAAATATGATATAACGTTTTGTTTTAACTCAAAAATGATATTACATTATCCATCTGGTCCTAATGTTAAAGTTGGTTAGGAAGACATAAAAAATGGGTTGATTTATTCGTATTATATTATTGGAAAGTTTCATGAGCTCTCATTAGATTCTGTCTTGGTCAACAACATACTGTTGATTGTAATCAAAAACATAGTGAGAGATCAAATGGAAGTTAATGCTTTTTCCCTTGGCACGACCCCTTATTATTTCAGCCTGTTCTCATTCCGAAGTCGTCAAATACCACCGCTTTGTCAGCGATTGGTGTCAGACACTGATGCCAAAAGCCACCTTTCATGATGGTATGATGCGCCATGGGGTAGGGTTAGTTTGTAACGCTGACAAACAAAGACTTTACGCAGTGTTATGATATGCCACCAGTTGGCCGGACAGCACCTGTCACAGCAGTACGATGAGTTAAAAATGCTGCCTGTAAAGATGTAATAAAAGGAGCTGGAAAGTCTCTATAGGGTGGGAATGAGTGGTGGTGGATGGGTCCAACAAACCCTGGACTTTCACCTGGGAGCCCAGTGTTCACTTACTCTATGAATCTTGGCGAAGATCCTCAGTCATCCAGGTAATGGTTATCTTAAATGCTACATTTTAGGCAATTGGAAAGTTCTTCTTCAAAAGAACTGAAGAAGCCTCTTGGATGAGAGTTAAGACATCTCCAATAAACTCAAGCAAGTCCAGTTGCCTACAATATAGCACTTATGATTCTCCTGCTAATGTGGAGCCAAACAATGGTGTATTTTTCTAAACCTAACTATGTGCTTTTCTTGCCTAAACTAAACCATGGGCTTCTGTTGACATCCCAGCGTTGGTAGTGGCATCCCAGAACGCCAACAGCAGACACAGGAGGATACCTAGTGTATAATACGTAGATGTGAAAGACAACTAATAAAGGGGCAAAGACTTGGGATGAGAACTTGTTATTTTGCAGACAATGCAAAGACAAAGTACCCTAACTTCAGAATACGAGTCAAAAGTCAAGATTAAGCTCTAGATGTTTATGTAGATAAATAACTTCATTGAAAATGAAAACCAAAAATTACCACATCTCAATATTATGCCTACAATTCTTTTAGCTGGATGCCAAAACAATTTTAAGGTCATTTTTCTCAATTCTACACTGGTAGGTTAAGTTCTATCGGCTTTCTAGAGCAGTTTCTATATAATGGCCTAAACTATGAAAATAAGGCCTAACTTGTAATAAAACAGAACTGTCCATATCTCCAGGGCTGCTCAGGAAGAGTCTGTGATCTGATTAAAAACCCCTCACACCACCATATCATTTTTGCCAACCGCCAGCCGTAGCCAAGCCTCTGATTGGAGTTTCCCCTTAGTTCCTCAGGATGTGCAAATCTGGAGTCGATCTGACAAATAACCCCCTCGTACATCCCCAGCGTCCGCACTTCCTCCGTCTTCCTGTAATCTGTCTCTCATCACTCACTCTCTCTGTAAAGTTGACCCCTCTGTTTTCAACTTTGCCTCCACAGCCCCCTCTCTATCTGCTCCAACTCTTTGTCTCTTGCCCCCTCTCCCTCTGTTTGGACGGAAGTTCAGGCTTTATCTGCCTAACCGAGCACTACATTTATAGGCTTAATTTCATTAGTGGAATGCAATAACAATGTCATCCGAGCATGTGTGCCCGTTACATGTTCTCCGCTGAGTGCTGTGTGTATGTGTGGATATACTTTAGTATATATAGTGTGTGTACATGTGTGTTAACAGACGTGTGTGCAGCCTTTGAGGCTAAATCTCCCACTGTTTATATGTAGTCCAACCAGCGTATCCAACCATAGCTTCTATCAGCATTCCTTCCTGACTCTGATGTGTATGTGTGTTCATGTGTGTGTGTTTGCATACTGATGTCTACGGTGTGAAAGCCTGTGAAAGTCCAGCCACACACGCACATCTGTTTGATTCTGTGTGTTCATGCAAATATGTGCATGTGCCTTCATATTTTTGCAGGTGTGTGCGTGTGTTTCTGTGTGCATGCATTTAATATCAAGGTAAAACATGTTAGTACATGTCTGTTGCATTGCTGTTTGTGTTTGCAGGGCTGATCTGGAACTAGTGCTGTGTGTACATGTATGTGAACTACGTATATGTTTATATGTGGAGGGGTAAACAGCTTGCAGATAAACACTTCCAGAGAGATGGATGTGTTGCTGCGTTGCCAAGTGGCTAAACAGGGAGAAGTGTGAGCAGCACTTAATGTCACGTACTAGAGGGAGGGGGGGGAGGCACTGACAATGCGGGAGGGAAGAGGGGAGATAGATGGGAGGAGATGCATTTTGGAGAGGCTGTTGCTGTTGCTGCCAAAAATGCTGTCAGATCATTCACAGTGCAAGACCAAGCCTGTGTGTTGTGGAAGTGGTGGTGAAGTGATGTATATTTACTTGTTGCGCTCACTCTGTGTGTGTGTGTGTGTGTGTGTGCTCATACACGTAACATAGTGTGGTCCAACACACATACATTAGCGATATAGTGAGGACATTTTTGGAAAGTGAGGACATTTTGAGTGGTCCTCACTTTTCCAAAGGCCTGTTAGAGGGTTTAGATTTAAGGTTCAGGTTACAGTTAGGTTAAGGTAAGGGTTGGGGTCAGGACATTTAGTTGTGATGGTTAAGGGTTTCGGTAAGGGGCAAGGGAATGTGTGATGCCATGGAGTGTCCTCACGAAGATACAAGTACAAGAATGTGTGTATATGTGGGTATATTTATGCTTCACATGTGTCTGTAGGGCTGATGAATTGTACACTCAGCTGTTTGGAGCTTCAAAGAAAAAAAAAGACTTTTGTATAAGTGTGTGCACTTGTGTGCATGCATTTGTATGTGTGTGACTGAATGACTCATCCACACACACAAGGGAAAGCAGGCATACACACACACAAACACATTGCCACTCCTAACACCCAAATATTTACCTTACCATTATCATGTCCCAACGACTCTGTGTAAATACACTGCGTTCACTAACCCCAAGATATAATAGATAATGATAATAACAAAGATTCTGCCCAATTGGAATGACCACAAAATGGTCTATTTTGAAAGTAATGATCCCTAAATGTCCTCACTCTGGAGAAATTTCCTCATTTCATGCATAAACACCATATGTCTGTTCATTGTAAACAGCATATGCGAGCATGAATGTTTGACGATGAACTGGAGAACAGAGAGATGTCGGCCTGGTATTATTGCAGGAATCCACATGAGAGACAGCACACCTGGATTCTCTAACCCTTCAAGCATGCACAGACATGCTAATTTATTGTTGTTTCCTTAACCAAGTTCAACAGCTTTATAGTAAAAAAAAAAAAACATGAGTCACAGAAGCTGCTGTTTTAAGACTCATCCTGAGTGCTGAATAAACATTTCACTTGGCTCACGACTCAACTGCTGCTATCAAATTTAGCCAGCTAGCTCCTCTTACCTACAGCAACAGCATTGCCAAAGTATCTTATCAACCCTGCTGTTGCTGTAAGAAAGCACAGCGCATAGACACATTAATCAAATCTCTCTCTTTATTTAGCTTAAAGGGACAGTTCACCCCGAGACAAAGAACACATCTTTTTCCTCTTGCTTGTAGTGCTATTAATCAGTTTAGACTGTTTTGGTGTGCGATGCCAAGTGTTGGAGATATCGGCCGTAGAGATGTCTGGCAAAAATCAATTTGAAAAACTCAACAGCAATGTCTCTTTTCAGATAATGACTCTGTTACTCAAGATACAGAGATACAGAAACAAAACTTGGCAAATATATTATCAGTGGATACATGCTTTCTTCCATGTGGTAATATGGTTGGTGGGTGGAGTTTGGTCTGTTGATTATCTTGAGTTACTGGGTCGTGATTTCTGGAAAGAGACATTACTGTTTTTAAATGTATTTTTTGGGCACCTTTGAGCACCACAAGCCGTGCCATCTAGTTTCATAATATCCGAGAGAAAGCAGACATCTCTACGGTCGATATCTCCAACACACGGCTACTTACACTAAAATAATCAAGATTCATAAATCGTACTACAGCCTATTTTTATTTTGGGGTGAACTGTCCCTTTAACAAGGCTTCAGTTGCTACCTAGTATGGTAGATGTAAGGAGAACTAATTGTTACCAAATCTGAATAACAGGAAGCAACAATGTGAGTACTGGAAACTACCCTACCTACAACCTACAATGCTTGTTTGTTAGACACTATAAATTGTCATGATGTACCAAGTCTTTGATTTTCTTGCAAGTAAACCCTCAAATATCCAGTCCTTTGTGTTTTGAGTCTCTTTATTCCACAACACTTGCTAGCCAGCTAATGAGCTATGTTGGGTTGTGAGTTTGGATTTTTCTCTCAGTTTCAAGTTGAAGAGACAGAGTGAACAGCAGCAACTAATGTTAGCTGGTTATTTCAGAGCTACCATGACAGCACGACTAGAGCAATTAGAACAAAAAGACAGACAATTATTATTTTTTGGTATCTCTAATCAACAGGGGCTGGCTAACACTGCTAATACTGGCTCTTCACTTTGACGCTGACTAATAAAGAAAGCTCACAACTGCATCTGGTTGGTTAGCCGGCTTGGTAAGAAGTATCGGCAGTCCTGTTGAGCTAAAAATGATAAAAATAGTTGTTACATTCAATGTGGTTTCTGACTGATGCTGCAAAACTAAAGTCTGTTGTGGGTTTAACTGTCATTTTTTGAGGTATTTTGCATTGTTTTTGCATTGGCTTTCTTTCTTTTATGTCTTTTCTGAGGGGGTAAAGAGACGAGATGACATGAAACACAGGCTGATTTATTTGCCTGCTTTACCCAGTGAACTACTGGATGCCTGTGTTGACTTTCATGGTAAAAAATATAGCTGTAAATAACTTCAGGATGCTGAAGTAATCATACTGTCTGAACAAGGGGGTATGATTAGATAATTTATTTCTTCCTACTCCCTTTAGAACATGTGGCGACTCTTTATTACAGTGTTGAAACACTGATTGTTTTCATTTTTGACCAGTTGCGTTAGTTTGCCTTGCTCCATTAACATATTGTTAAATTTAATGGAGCTGATCACTTACAATAAATATCCCTCTAAAACCGTGGTTTCCAGCTGGTGGGTCTCAAGTCCAAAAGTGGTTGCAGGTCTATTCTGAATGGACTCCAAGTGACTCCCGAATGTGTCAGGTTTGTAAAAAACACACTTAATTAACATTTTGTAGTGCTGTTTCCTGCTGTAGAGTGAGTGACTAATGGACAGCTACAGTAAACTAGCTTAACGACAGCCAACTGCAAGTCTAACACTGAATATACTAAACTGCATGGACCTTGAACTGATGACTAAGGAGAGATCTGGACCAGTTGGGAGGCACCGTTCTAAAAGATGATTTATGATTTCTTAGGATTCATAAAGAGACACCAACCCAGTCAGCGAACATTTAAGATAATTCAGTAGCTCCATGTAAAGTCCATAAACATGATGTTTCCCAGATAACTTTAATGCTCGTCTGCTTCAACGACCAGTTTACACATTTTTATAACTGCATATTATTACGTCTGACTTCTACTGAGTGAAACACGATGCAAAAAGACCTCAGTAATATCAGTAACATAAAATAGTGGTAGTATATTTAACTTTGGGCATAAATCTCATCGCAGATAATCAAGCCTTTGCAGCACTGGCCCCTCGGCTCTTCAACAACCTCCAAATGAGCATCAGATCAGCTGACTCTGTTCACGCTTTCATATCTCGTCCCCAAAACCTCTACACAATGGCTTTTTCTAACTGATAGACTTTTATTTCTACACTATTTTTATCATCTTTTTTACTTATTATTTTTAAATTGAGTTAACTGGTATGTGTGTGTAGTTGTAGATATGTGCAGATGTATGCATAGATATACATATGTTTATGTGTATATGTATGTTTCTTTCATATTGCTTTTGTTTTGTGCTTTCTGCTTCCCAGAAAAGCACTTTATGTTTTGGCTTGAAAGGTGCTCTACAAATAAATCTTATGATTATTTTTTTATTATTATTGTTGTTATGCTTTCTTGGTTAGGAGGAAAGACCATTTGTTCGGCTGAAAGATGAAAGAGTGGTGACAACATAACTGAAAGAAGAAGTGACATTATGAAAAAAAAGTGACATTTTAAAACAGAAAGTGACATTATGAAGTAAAAAGTGACATTATGAAATGAAAAGCAGCATGAAATACAAGTGTTACTGAGAAAAATGTCATCATGAAAATGAAAGCAGATGCCTGTAAAACCATGAAAATAAGAACGATGAAATAACATTTCATTATGAGGCGAGTTTTAATAATTTCTTGAATCATTGTTTCAAAGAAGCTTAGAAATTCACTCTGAAACACACACACACACACATACACACACACACACAATCCTTAGTGCTACAATACACACACA
>JAPZEB010000011.1:5821513-5831550 GCA_029783705.1 Chaetodon striatus | reverse complement strand
TGAGTCTGGAGCTTCTTTGAGGGTTCTCTTTGTAACTGTACCCACAGCATGCACATGTGAGGAAACACACACACACACACACACACACACACACACACACACACACACATGCACACAATCTCATCTCATCTAATTTCATCCCAGCTTTGGTCGGATGAACAAGGACAGTTGAGAATCGTCTTGCTCCCACTCAGAATTCAGAAGTGCACCGGGAAGCATGAAATTGTTTTATTTATTTACGATCTGCCTCGTTGTCCCTGATAATGAATGTGGCTTACAACTTAGAACGGCGTGAGAAAGACTTTTAACAATGCAGGAACAAGGAGGAGATGAGTGGAGGAGTGAGAGGAGAGGAGGGGTGGGAGAAGGCAAACAATATGAAACACTTAGAAAAGTAAAAAAAAAAAAACAACAAAGAAAGTGGAAGGGAAAGACCACATTCACACTAATTCTGATAAATCTGAAAACACATTTGTGCTATGTCCTGGACTTTCAACAAGCAGTTTCTATAATAAAAACCAGATCATTTCAAAGGCGTCCTTTGCAAAATGCTGGTCTTGTTATTGAAGTGTGACGGAACTCTTTGTGATCAATGACAACATCTGTATTGTGTTATCAGTTACACTAAAACAAAAAGCAATCATCACACAAAGCATTGCAGGGTTGCAAAGAAAGCAAGGTTTAGTCTGTTAAGACAAACCAGAGTATTTAAAGCCTACCTATGAAACATAGTGGCAATACAAAACTTCATTTACTCTAATCCCCAATTCACTTACTCAACTTACTTTTTTTTTTTGGAAACAACTTGCACTCAAAACTTTTAGTTTTGTACAATATAGTAAAGGTTTTGAGTACACCAGGCACAAAATAAATGTGTCACATGACCTTTATCTGACAGGATTTTTATATCAGTTTAACAAAACTTTTTTTTGTCTTTTGAGCATTTAATTCTACGTCATATGAACATAAAAACGCTGAATACACATTTTGCAACTTTTTAAAAAATTTCTTCGAACTAACTGTGTCAAGCTCGAGTTTCTCGACTCTTTATTTCACCTCAGCACAACTTTATGTCAGACAGTTTAATAGTCACAAAGGCTATTAAAGCACGACTAACTGTGTATACGACTTAACTCATGGTGCAAAATAAGTTTTACCACAATATAAAGTGTAACCCATTAGAAACGTTGTAAAATACATAAACATTAATCACTGCGTAGTGGGTGATGTGAGTGACTTAGAACATTTTAAACAGTTTTCTTTGGCTTATGGCCTCAAACATATTGTCCAACATGGTCTCACTCTTAAGTCATCGAAATCCAGCGCTTAGGCAGTGACTTGCGGTGTCAGACACACGGAAACGCAGTGGGGCATGTACAAAAGTTAAAGCAACAAAAGTCCAAGTAGGGCAAACAGTAGGGGTGGTGGATGGGTCTAGCAAACATCCACTTTAACCCTGGAGAGTGGTGTTCAGCTCCTGTAAGATTATAAAGCCAAACCCTGATATTTTGTCCTTAACTTAACCATGTGCTTTTTTTTGGCTAAACCCAACCACGTGCGTTAGTTGTTAAAGGCAGAAAAATGCGGTATTTTATTGACATAGTGCATTTATTTTGAAAGAGACTGTATGTAAACACTAAATTTCCTGTGAAAACCAAAGTGTGTTTTGAAAGAAGACTGCCTGTAACAGGCAGATCATGACATGGTGTCCCAGAGCGTCGTATTTGGACATGGAAAGTCCATTACCAAATGTCAATATGTGACGAGGTCGAAGAGAGAATGTGATGCACTGTCTCACAGCATGCTGGGAAATTCCACCCATTTAGCCCCAACATGCCACAATATGTCAAGTGCACAATGATAGTGTTTTTTATTGGCCTTACACTAATTAGGCGAAATCGGCTTTGTACAGTTAGTCAAATTAATCCAAAACTCAAAAATTGTTGACTTAACAAAAAGAATTAAGTCAAGCTCACAAGGAATGAGTTTTTGTGCCAAGTGAACATAAAGTTTTTATGTCATTTTGACAATCCAGGGCATTTGTGTAGACCTAACATTAACATTTTTTATTATGGATGGATAGGGGTTTACAGTGTCATCTGTAAGACCCTCCATATGCTCGAAAACTTTGAGAAGACTTTGAAAAAAATTTAAAAGAAAAAAGTCTGACACCCTGTCACATCTAAAGACAACGGGAGTTTTTAGTTAGACTAATTTGGAAAGACTGGGGATCTTGCAGACTCACTGTTGAAAGACTGCAATGGGATTCCTTTTGAGATCATTTTCCATCCTTCTTCTGGTGGAAAATATTACACCAAACTCCCTTGAAGAAATATGACACATTAACCATTAACAAGTCCTTACATGTCCACAAAAAAAAAAAAAAAAAAAGTCATCAATACAATCCATAAAAATGAACTGTTTTTGTGTACAAACTTACGAAGATAAGCCCCGTTTAGAGGATCAGATACATGTCGAATTAAACACTGATTCTTTTTTACCCCACGACTCCACCACTTTCTCGTTCTTTTTCACACACAAGAGAACTGAGACTTGTTCATGTTCTTGCGCTTCCCCAGAGGGGGACTAACCATTGTTCCGACAGCCTAAAATTCCAAAGCCCTGTTAGTTCAAAAAAGTCCCATTGGACCAAAAGCCCATTTCTCAGACAGTCTGTTATCCCCCCCAAAAACGCCCTCTGCTCCAAAGTTCCATTTCTCTAAGAGTCCATACTCCCTTAAGTAGGACAACCCAATCGTTAGAAAAAAATGTTGGTATTCGATGATTCTGTGAACCACAGGTATGTTACATTTGTTAACAATGCTGTAGGGAATGTGTGATTGGGTTGAGGCATAAAACCACTTGGTTATGGTTTGGAAAAGTTCATGTTTTGGCTTAAAACATAAAAGTCACGAGAAAAGTTGGGAAGGGTCAGTAAAAACACCCAGGATTGGTGACTCAAATGCAACTAGGACACTGAAACTAACCACAGAGAGCGTGCAATTTGGAGAAATTGGGACCAGTTGGACAGAAACAATTTAAGTTTTTTCCTTAAGTATAACACGTTAACTCATTCACTGCGTTGAAAGAGATTTTACAGCACTAAAAGTTTCCATAGAGATTGTTTTTGCTTGGACTCACACTTCTGATGCCTGTTTCCATCTTACAAAGTTGGCTTATAGATTGTAAAAAAATGGCAGAAGAAAAGAAGACAAGAAAACCGTACTGGGCAGAAGAGGAAAAGATTATAGTTCTGGAGGAATACAATCATAGAAAGCACATCCTACAAAGTAAATTTGATCCCCAAATACCAGAAAACACCACTGTAGGAAGAAGTAACAAAAAAATGATTCAGTGAAATCTATAGTGTAAAATCAAAAGCATATCCTCTGGGTCCTCTTGGTCACAGAACATTCTTCCCTGACTGTTAGTTTTTTTCATTTATCACCATAAACTCATGTTGCAGTTAAGATAAGGTCAGAGATACCTTTTTTAATTACCTTGCCTTAGTTGCTATGGTCTTCTGTGCAATGGTCTATGGATTTCTTAAGTATAAGACCAACACAAAGAGAAGACCATAGTGAACATTTCGAGGAAACCTTAAGGAGAAGACTTAAGGGTGTTTCGTGTAACCACTTTTATTTTGAGGAAACCTTAATTTGGGCTTTAAAGAAATTCTTAACTGAAGGTGTTTTGTGCAATCGGCCCCAGGACTTTAAGGCAATGGACATTTGTTGTTTGGGATAATGGGCAGTTGGAGAAACGGGCTTTTAGTCCAATGGGGGTATTTTTCAGACTAATGGAGCTTTGACATTATGGGCATGGCAAACCTCTGAATCCTCTTCATGTTTACTGTCTAGCTGGTTTGCTGCTCAGGTATGATGCTGGAGAAAGCGCAACTATTGGTTGTCCACAGTGTTAAAGTCATTGCTCTTTACGATTTGCTTGAGCCAAGACTTAAAACCCACGATGATATTTGACATGTTTGATTTTATTGGAATGTCTAGATGAGTTGAGACAGGCAAGTACTCACAATACGCCGTTCTGCACCGTTCTTAAAACCTGTTCGTTCACACCAATGCAGCTAAATGAGAAGGTGTATCACGTCTATGCAACAACTCTCTGAACTCCCGTTCTGATTTCCAGCTTTTCGGGCTTATTTTGTGGCTGAATATAATTGGTAGTTTTTAAAAGCGAGCGAACGCAGTGTCTGCAGTCATTTTGACTTGACCTGTGGACTTAACCACAAGCCAATTGGTTGTTTAAACAGGTGACAATGTTTACGTTCTAAAACCAGCCTCCTGTGATTTAATAAGCCGAGTTAAAGGTGACACCATGAGCCAGCTTGAGTGGAGCTCATACCAGCCAATTAACATCGCTGCAACTTTTCTCTGTATCATTCTAAAATGGTTTAATCTCATTGCGAATCATTAGTCTGAACTGGGCTTTAAACCAAACAATAAAGATCACAGGAGTGTGCACCAACTGGGGAAAAACTTTGATGATTGGAAATTTGTCTGCAACAGTGGAATTGCTTGAAAAGTTGTTTGGTATAAGGCGGCAATAGCTGTAATTTAACACAGATAAAGACAAAAACACCAAAATTTCAGTATTTTTTATAACTAAAAGCCAACTCTTAAAATAATAGTGTGGACATCTGTAACACAAATGGCGTTCTCGTATTTATCTGAGAAGATTTAGCTGGTGATGGAGAGGGAGGAAAAAGAAAAGTAGGGGGGAACGGAGGAGAAAAAAAGTACAAAGTCAAAAGAAGGGCATGCAGGAATAAAAGAGAAAGCAGAGAGGAAGAAAGGAGCAGTGGGGTGTTTTGCTATCACCAATAGTTGAGGGATATTTCCTCAGCCAAGGCGCTAATCCGGCTAGCATTAGCATTTTCATGAGTCCTGTGTCCGGGGCTTGGCAGAGCATGTCACTGCCTCATTTGGTTACTTATGTACACACACACACACACACACACACACACACTTTCTCTCCTTCGATACCTCTCTTTCTCGACCGTCCCACAGCCCCATTGGTGTCTGTGTGTATTTATGCGTCATGCACACCCATATCGCGCTCCAAGCAATACAACAGAGCTGAGGACTGCTGGCAGCACTTCCCTTATCTATCAAAGTACTTCTCATTCCTTCTTTAAAATGAATTTCTCCTCTTCACTGCTTTCCAGCCTTAGTCGCTTATGAATTCTAAGAGTCTTGCTGTTATTATGTAGCCTTCCGCAGCCTTGCTGAACAAAAACTTCACTGCACTACTTACCGCATGACCGTGAAGGCTGTAATTTAAAAAACAGCCACTGAAGGAACTTTTATGGTTAATTCTTACATTAAATTTGACTAAAATGTGCTTATATGGCAGCTGGTGTTTGGGTTATCTGGCACTTTCAGAGAGAAACCAGACCTTTGATTTGTGACTGTCGCATCCCGTCCAAGCCTCAATTAAATACTGTTTGCTGCAGAAAAGGTTCAGAGGTAGTGTGTTTATTATCTAATGCCTTTGGTAATGACAGGGGTGCACAGTCAGTGGGTTTCCTGCTAATGGACTATGCTGTTGGTTAAAGCAGAAAAAAAAAGAAAAAGCTGTGCACTCTCCTTTCAGCTGGGTGACATTTATTTGGCCACTGAAATTTCAATTTTCTTTGTCTTTCTGGCACCAAGCATAACTCCGTGTGCAGCAAATCTCCAAAGGGAAACAGAAGTCAATGAAATCAGTCATCTGTGGTCAAACAGATGCATTAACATTGCTCAAGGGTTGGCATCCTCAATGAGATGCATTGACACTGCATTTTAGTCCTCATTTTTCTTTGCCAAATATTTGTCAGTCTGTGTGGGAAAAGAATCTTAGAATTGTTCCTGATGTTAAAAAAATGAGCATTAGGTGAAATTCTGTATAGTGAATAAGTTAGGAGGAAATATTGCTAGCATTTTCAAAATGCCAGTGTGCTCCCTTTGACCCAGAACATAGACTTTATATAAATAATGGACGGAGCCACCCTGCGGGCACCCACTGCGTTGTGGATTCCTATTTTGAAGCCACAAATTTGGCATTTTGGCTGCCGCCATCTTGGATATGTTTGAATCAGAAGTGACCAAATTTAGAGGGGAGGGTGGGGCTGTGGAAGAGGACGGGGTGGCTCTAACTCATAGACGGTGGTGAAGCCTCAAAGAGAGCTGGTCACTCAAAGTGTCCACGTCCTTAATTACGTGTAACTTAAAGTCTTAACGAAATCTTAATGAGTGTGTTGTATAAAAATCATTCTGGTAGTTTTATACACAGCAGTTGACCCATTATGGCTTCATGCCCCACTGAGCAACTCTCATAGGAATGAATGGGGCCTGCCGCCAATGCTATATCCAGTTCTCTTAATACATCCAAGAGTCTGTGGGGGTCGACTTGGTTTTGGAGCCAGCCTCAAGTAGCCTTTTGAGGAACTACAGTTTTTGGCACTGAACACATTGGTTTAATTTTCCAGCCCAGGGACTGCTGCCTGCTTCAGAAACTAAATCAAACCATTTAAAACCTCATCGCAAACACAAGTTCTTCACAATGTACACACATCATTTTGTATCAAACACAGTCATGGGGAAGTTAGTGTCACAAATGTCACAACACCACAACATAAAACATGACACAGCATTTATCTTACCTATACTGGACTCTTCAAAAGAAATGGTGGTAGAGGCTTTCCCCAACGCATTGACTGCTGTCACGTTCACTTTGTAGGGGAAGCTGGAGAAGACCTCGGGGAAGCGTACACGACAGCGGTTCTTGTGGTCCGGATCTTTCTGCACCTCTAGTGAACGCTGGTTGTGTCTGGAGAGGAGAGGAAATGATACAATTTAGGATAGGATAGAGCAGAAAAGGTGAAGAGAAGGAAGGGCAGACTCAAAGTGAGAGAGACAGAGAATGGGCAAGTTTCTACAAGCTTGTGTGTTTTATACTTGAAAGTAGATTCATAGACACTCACGTGGAAACATAGAAAGTGAAAAGGACACTGGTTAAGCATTTCCCCCTTTTTTTTGGCAGTCTGGGAGTTATACATCAAAGCTGTGGACATAATTTTAATTCTAACACTAAAAACTGCTGACTAAACCTCCTGCTGCACAGACCAGGACAGGACTTGGGTTTGGGACAGAGCCAAACCTTACTTTACTTTTTGTACATTTTTTAGTTTGGATTTCAGACCTAAATGTGCCTTTGCAACAATATTTTAACTTGTTGACTAAAAAGACTTTAAATCTTGCTCTTTATTTATTTAGATAAAAGCCAGACACCAGCAACAACCAAGTGAGCTCCAAAGGACAATTACAATCCTCTCCTTGGGAAGTCAGGGATGTTTTTGTTTCTAAAATTGGCATCACTTGATGCTTCACCTGTTGAAGGCTGCTCTGCTCTTTGCACAAACAAAAACCCCAAAACAAATCAGACTGATCTGGACGTAAAAGACTCTGACTACTCTTACTGTTAATCTCTCTGTTGTTCTCTTCATCTGTACCTCTCTCTGTCCCACTGCTCATTATTATTCAAACAGAATAATACCAGTGTTACAACATTAATGAAGGCAGAGGTCCTCATGCTGTGGTGTGAGCTGTGGGACTCTGTGATCTGGGAATATCAAAGAGAACCTGACAGAGACAGACTCGCTGGGTCTCCATCCACACATTTGGAGTATCTAAAGTCTACCTACTGCTATAACATGCCTGGATGCCGGAGGACAGGTGGAGAGAGGTGTTTAACTACAGAGTGAAACCAAAATGCTATCATTTTTTTAGTAAGCCCCTGCTTATGATTTCAAAATGATCTTTTTTTACAGGCTGTTTTAAAGTTTTTCCACCAAACTATCTGAATGGAGTGTTTTTTTTTCTCTTTGCTGTGCGGCTTTAAAATGAATTACTCAGGAGATTGGGGTTAACAACTTTCTGTGATTGACAAATATGTGTAAAACAGTTATTCTAACTTTCCCCCATGGCTGCGAGCATGCTTAATTTTTCACTGTGTCAAATAGGGAATGCCAAAAATGGCACAGAAATGTTGTTGCTTGAAGCAAAAATATTTCACTGTTCAAAGATGCATTATGTGATTAACAGCAAACTAAATGCAAACTTAACTTTTCAGATGCCAACACATTCTCACTGTGACCTCATTACATACTGATGTTTGGGCATGGACTTTCCACGTCCTGATACGATGTGAAAGGTACCCTGGCTGTGTTGGTTGTTGATGTTCTGGGACGCCGTGTCAAGTTTTGCCTGTTACATGCATTGTCCTTTTAAAATACATTTCTGTTTTCACAGGAGATTTACTACCCTTAATCTTAAGGGACACGAACACCGCTCTCCTGGGTGAAAGTCAGAAAAAACCCAACAACTAACATATGTGGTTGGGTTTAGTAAAAAAGAACAGGGTTGGGCTTTATAATCTTACGGGAAACCAACACTGCTCTTCAAAGTGAAAGTCAGTGTTTGTGTTTGTATCCTGTGCCAACACTTCCTAGTTAGTGCTGTGTTTTTATTTTTTTTACTTATGCGTACACATTTTGATACATTTACATAACTTAACATATGCCGAACTAGCAATCAGCAGTTCCTGTTTGCAATCTACCCATGTATGTACAGAAAACTATCACTGGGCTACTTTGATACTGAAAAAAAAAAAAAAAAACCTTAAAAATGCTTTGGAGTTGTAAGAAGCATCTTTTTTTTTGCAGTGGTCATTTGAGACAAAGATATCCTCAGAAAGTCAAACGGAATTTCAAAATATGTGTATCCTGTCTGTGTGTTCAGGTTTGACTGAGATATGACTCAGAGAAGGAATACTTGCTGCAATCTGAGGCTAAGAGCTTTCAAGTACCTTAAATCCATCCACATCCCCCTCTAACTCTACCATGTCCCCCTGGGGAGGCGTACCTCACCAAAGCTTCTCACCCTGCTCTAAAGCAAATCTGTCCTAGGCAGAAAAATATAAAATGTTAACTTTTAATAGATATTCTCCATAGAAATATCAGAAATATAGTTCAGTGGATCATTTCTGTGCATTAAAACGATGGTGTCATTGTAGCTGTTGTTGCCACCTTTGCTATTTATATCTATAGGACTTTGTTATTGCAATGTTGCTGTTTATATTGACAACGTCAATTACTTTAGTGAGTGCAACATTGCCATAACTGAAAATAAGGTCTGCCTAACTTACAAAACTGAGACCTATTTGTAATAAACTGGACTTATTTTTTAAGTCAAATCACTTAAAGGGATACTTCTCACTGTGTGACTTTGGTGAGTCCAACCTAACCCTATACAACACACAATCACAAAAACAAAGCTAACTGAGTGAGGCAGCACTAGACCAGCAGCTCCTGTATTCAGCGAGGTAAAATCACTCAATGAGAGCATAAATAACTTTCACTTTTAGTTTAGTTCCCTGTCAGAAAGGGCTGTCTGTTTGTGGAGTACTGAGAATATGAGTGGATAAATAAGACTTGGATTATACTGCAGGAGTTGTGTAAGCGTTTATAAACTGATGTTTCGATATAGTTTTGCTGTTGTTAAACGTGGACCCCTTTGACTTCAATTCATCAAGAATGTTTTTTCTGCTTTGAACTCTTTATTCAGCGGAGGCATGCGAGAGAAACAAGGTTTTCTACATGAATTCAGTGTAACACGGAGTGAGTAATTGATACAGGAATAGAAATGTGGAGGGTGAAGTATTCCTTTAACCCTTTGAAATCTGAGTAAAATGGCTTGGTTTCTTTTAAAAACATGGGAAGAAGGCAATGAGCAACGGAATAAGAAACTACCCCCAAAATTGCTAGAAATTAGTAAAAAGAGAAAATTAAAAATAAGAAAACTTGTAAAATAAAAAAAGTTACAAACAAACAAACAAGGAAATTATGTAGAAAAACATGACATAATTTTAGATATATAAAATATTTTTCTCCAGCTTTTTAAAAATTATTTTCTACGTCTTTTTTTTTTTTTTTTTTGAAATTTTGGAGTGTTTATTACCAAGCTGCGAAATTTATTGTA
>JAPZEB010000011.1:5787138-5797233 GCA_029783705.1 Chaetodon striatus | reverse complement strand
TATATAAACAGTAATTTCCTGTGAAAACAGAAGTGTATTTTGAAAGAAGACAATGCATGTAACAGGCAGAATTTGACACAGTGTCCCAGAACATTAACAACTAATGCACCTAGGGTACCTTGCACATCGTATCTGAACATGGAAAGTCGATTACCAAACGTCAATATGTGACGAGGTCGGAGTGAGAACGTGTTGTGCAAACAGGAAGTAAGTTAGCGCTGAGCTACAACTTGTGCTCTGTTTTTTCAAAGCATGCCGAATGAGCATTACTGGATGACTTTGACACTGAAGAAACCCAATAATGTGGTGATTTTCAGGCAAGTTGTGTCTGTGTCTTTTCGTCTATGACTTCTAAAGGTGGGTTGATGGACTTTGATTAATTATGCTATCCTGAAACAAAGTGTATGTGTTAATGTATATGTCAGATTTGACTGAGTTATGACTCTGAGAAGGAGTACAAGTTTTGATGCACACTGCAGCAATTGGGCTCTAAGTGTTTTTAAGTGTCCTAATTGCCTCCTTGAGCTGTGTGTCACACCTTCTGCCACAGCTCCAGCTGCTAACTGTTGGTGAGCAGTACAAATCAACCACCCGAATACAATATCTTCCCACTGTTTGTAGAAAAACATCACTGCATGTGGCATTGTGTGGCGCCAACCTCTGTCCCTCCATGCATCTCTGCGACTTCCCCGCACCTATTGAAAGCTTCTGTTCTAAACGTTATGCAGAAACTGATTTCATTTCATGAACTCAATTTCTCTTCTCTTCAATAAAGTTTCATAAAACCAGCGAAGACATAACTTTCTGACATAAAATCGTGACTGTGTCATTCGAGTCTCTGTGTTGACATTTTCATGATATTTGCATATTAACTTTTCCTTCTCTTTAACTTTTTCTCACCCATTATCTGCTTCCCTCACCGTCTCATTCTCCCCCTCTCAGTCAGTCTCACATTCCAGGCAAGCTTGGCTTCTTTGTCCTGAATGACATCACAGACATAAGGCCGTGACAGGCAAGACAGGAGGAATGTGGGGCAAGAGAGGGATAGAAACCATAAAGCAGGAGACACAGAGGGAGAATAACCAGATGATGGAGAGAGTGAAAGAGGGAGAGTCTGTGAGGGAATGAGAAAATGTGAAAGAAAAAGGGAAAACCAGAGAGAGCGGGAGAAAGAATTCCATTGATTCAGCAGGGCATGAATGGACTTCACAGAGGACTCCCCAACCAACACAGACACACACACACCTCCCACCACTACAACCCTCCGACCCATCCACTCCCTCCCTCCCTGGCGGCCTCTCTCTCATCCCTCCGTCTGTCCCCTCCTTCTCAGTTTGTACTCCTTTCATTAATCTCCTTTAGAGGAATCAGACAACAGCTCCCCCCCTCCACAAACCCAGAGGGAGAAAGTTTTCACACACGCAGCAGTTAGCACAAGTCCCACTCTGACACACGGTTTAGGAGGGCAACATTTCACCACAGGTCTGATAGGTCTGAGTCGATGAAAAATACACCAGTGTTGCAGATCTTAATCATAAAGTTAGACTGTGACCAAAGTAACAAATCGAGACTTAAGAGTGAAAATCACCTAGTTTTGAGCTGAGTAGTAGCTCTAACACTAACTATGGTAATTCCAGCCTTCCTTTTTTAAAATATATAATTGTACCTTTAAGTTTTGGACTGTTCGTTAAGAAAAATGAGCAATTTCTTTTTTTTGACTGATTTTAGACTTTAAAACCTTGAGACTTTTGTAACTTTAAGACGCATTTTTTTTCTACCATTGCTTTCTCAAGAAACATATTTTTAACTGATGGTTGTTTTATCTTATCTTAGCCTGCAGTCTAACTGAATTTTACTTTATCTTTTACTTTCTTGTTTATTTATTGTGTGTTTTTATCATCCTTTTTTCAGCACTACAAGCTGTAGAAACAGGCGACGTACTTGACGTTCTAAAACCATCCGCCAGCGATTAGACCAGCTTGAGTCGAGCTCAGTCCGGCCTGTTCAGACCACTGCAACTTTTCTCTGCAATGTCCTTAAATGGTTTCATCTGGTTGCGTATTGTGATCTGAACTGGGTTTAAGACAAGGACGGTGTGTCCGTGTTGCTCCGCAATTTTAGGGTATGTAAATGGAAATACATCCAACATGCTAAAGCTCATTTGACATCAATGACAAAGTTATTTGGCGCTGAACTCCTTATCCTGGCTGCTTAAGATGCCAAAGTAGAAATTGATAAAAACAATGACTGAAGCAACTAGCTTTTAGATTAGCTAAAATAGAAGTAATTGAGACACAAATTGTGACTTCTGGATACCATTACCCCCCTAATAGATAGCCATGTGGACATTGCAGATACATTTTTTGTATAGGTCAAAGTCACAAAACAGTAACAGACGAACTCTTCAGACAACAAGTTTCTTGTCAAGATCACAAACCAAGCTTTTCCTATATTCATAAAATAGCCATATCTGTTCATGCCATCTCTGGCCTTCCACGCTAACAGATGGGTCGGTTCAACATCAGATTTGACATTAACATACATCCCTCGTAGGAATTACAGCTAAAAGGTTTCTGTCAAACAGATGCTATGTTGATCTCCCAGTGTGCAGAGATGCCTAATGCTGTTTCACTCACAAAATGCAGCTCAGTATTTATAGTTTACTACAATGCTCTTGACATGATGCTGAGCTACTGTGGCTTTTATAAGAGAGGCTGTTTGAAGACATAATCATGAATCAACCCAATAAATACTTCATACACAAAAAATGCAAGTTCAAGGTGGGTACTTGCCTCCAAAAGGTCAAATCCGCTTATTTATACAGTGCCTTCGATAAAAACAAGTTTGTAAGAAAGCACTTGATGTAATTAAAAGAGAGGATAACATAAACAGGATATGATACCATCACGCATAAAAGATCATGTGCATACAAAAAAATGCAGCACATCAGTCGCACTGAAAGCCACAAAACGGAATGATTTAAGCAAATCTTAAAATGGGAATTGCCGTAATTTTTCAAAGTGCTCTATTTAATGCAATCCTGCTACCTCCATACTTCACCCTCATGAGGAATCATTTGGAAACAGCTGTGGTAATCACAGAGGATAGCTGCAGGATATGGTGGCCTTCCACAGCGGTTACATGGTAAAGAGTAGAAAAGTGGGATAGACGCAGGATGTGGGGACTTCTACAATGGCTAACACTGTATGAAACTTTAACTTCTGACCACAGAATCACACAAGACAGATTGCTTTCCCTCGGATATCACAGCACAGCCACATCAAGGCAACGCCTGCCATTCTGACGGGGAGAAAGAACGGGAGAATTACAGAGAAAGAGAAAGACAGTCAGAGGAATGAAAAGTGAAACTGGAGCCCGGAGGAGCAACAGAAAGTTAAACAAAGTGAGCGCGAGAAAGAAACGTCACGCACTAACCATCAGGCAAACTTCCATGGTGACAAATTAATTTGTCGTCAGATCAATAAGTCATTATCACATTCAAAACAGAACTGCAAAAACACACCCTGCGAACACAAGGATATACACAAACACACTCAAAGATTCAGGGCAGTCGCACACCATTATCTACACACACACAAAGTTGGGGCGTTTGAGATATCGAGTGGTCGGATGAACTTTTCCAAACCTCTGTGCTGATGCGGTGAAATCATTTCACCCCATTAAAAACAGCAGAGCAGCCTCGGCCAAACTAATTATGGAGAATTCTGTCAAATGCAAGTGAAGGGGAGAGCTGTAAATAAGATAGTGTGTTTGTGTGTGTGTGTGTGTGTGTGTGTGTGACCACAGATGAGGTTAACATACACACACAGCCACAGCCAGCAGACCATCTGCAGATGAAATTAAGAACCAATACCGTCCGTGAAATCCAGAATCAACTGAAATAATCTAAACCAGATCCCCTTCATTTTCCAATCAATAGCACTTCCAGTCCATAATAATCTCAGTAAGGACTTGGGTGACACAAAACAAAGGACCTGTAGACACGGCTGTCAGATGGCGTATTGACGGCTGTTAATCTGATCAATAAAGGCAACAATAATTACACAGGAAACAAGAGTGACAATCTGTCAATCAGAACATTAGTCATTAGATTATGTGCTAAATGTGTCCATTGAATCAATGTTAACGTGATAATATCCTGGGTACCTACATCAGGAGGATTTTGGAAGGTTAATATGAGCATTCATAAGTAGGTAAAGGGATAGTTTGGATATTTTGAAACAGGGTTGTATGAGTTACTTGTCCACAGTCAGTGTCTTACATGCAGTAGGTGGTAGTTGGCACACCACTGTTTGAAGAAGTGGCAAGAATACCACCAAAGAAGCCAAGCTAGGTCAGCAACAAACTGTATTTTAGCCATCTTTAAAAAAGTGGATGCTTAAATGAGAATAATTCTACAACTTCACCTGGCTGCAAACAGCCCTTTCAGACAGCTTCAGTTCCCCATCTATGCTCTCATCAAAGCTTCCAGACTCCATTGACAAAAAGACTCATTTAAGTTTGCTGAACATGGAGCTGCTGATCTACCTGCCTCGATCACTTAGACTGTGTTATTGTGTGACTTTGGCAAATCCGAACTAACCCTTTAACATGCCAAAGTCACATTGTGAAGAATTCCCTCTGTCTCCTCTGACCACAGCTGTCTCAAGCGAGCTCCTGTTCATTGTGCGCTCTATATAAATTGCCTGGATGCTCAGGGCGCACTGAACACAGCCAGGTATGAGGCAGAAGTGTTGGAGGGCCGCAATTCGTGTTAGTCTATCTCATCCAATCCTCCGAACATATTGCCCGTGTGAGTCCACTTTTATTGCCTTGTTTGCCCTTGGAAACAAGGAGGCTGATTGTTTTCTTTGAATCTATCTTGTCTCTTATGTGTCCAACTAACGCGCTGCCAGGTTTGTGTGCCACGTCACCATTTCTTTATTTTCAGTCATATATTTGTGACGCAGGACACTCTGTGTCACGATTTGTTCCTATTCATGTTGCTACGTGTAGAAAACATGAGCAGGCATCAAAAATTGATCTCCTTTGTTATTTATTCAGTGAATTAATATTCATGAATGTTAATCGCAGCAATTGTTGCCTATTGATGCATTTTTAGCACCTTGTTTTCATCCTTTTAATACTGTAGGCTATTGTGACCTTTGTGTAGTCGTCATTCATTTGTGCCATTAAGGCTACATTCATGGTGAACGCCTTTTGCTTTCATCCTTTGTTTCTATTGTTTTTCAGACACCATTTGTCAGTCAAATCAATCATCAGTCATCATTACCTGTTACACCTGTTACCTGTGGACAATGACATCATTCATATGCTGTGCTGTAGCCCTCTGTCTATATTCATTTGCAATAAAAATTCTGAAATTTAAAGTCTGGACTCTGCCTGTGTTTGTAAGTGAAGCCAGAGAGTGGTTAACACAAACAAAATAAATGATCAAGGCAGCTGTAAAGCAGCAACCCCTGCGTTTAGCGACGTTACGCTGGGTTCACACTGGATGCACAAATACTGGCGAGCACGCCGATTTCCTGAGGAGCACTGCCCGCTTGTTCACTGATCGGGCTGTTCACACTGGAGGCAGTGTGGTACTGAGCGCCCTGGATGGCTCGTGACCTCCAGTTTCAGTGTCTGGTTTATTTTTCCTGCAAGCCGCGAGTGAATCTGGCAAGAAAACACACTGATTCTGGATGATATAAAGGCTATATAAGATATGATATAAATGATGTAATATGCATCCCATGCTTCCACATATTTTTCAGTTGTTTTAACAGAGAATAAGAAAGATGATCAGACCCACATAGACACACACAAATAAACACACAGGCACACATAAGCAGACAAACAGAGCTCTACATGTGATTAAAACATCGCAGGGAGCAGAATCGCTTGCTAACCGGTGCGGAGAACTGCACTTCTGGTGACTGCTAATGGGCGACTGTGCGACAAGTGACAAATTGGGGCAGTTTCACGTCCAGTGTGAACCCAGCATTACCTTACAGTTTTCCTCAATGGAGTCTGACTTTAAAGAGAGAAATACATCAGCTTCAGTTCCCTGCTGGAAATCACTCTCTGGTGGTAAGGTAGGGCTGTGAAAGTATTTTAAATATGCTCTGCACTTAAACTGATATTGTTTTTGTTTTTAGGTAAATATATTTTGTTGTGGATGCCCACACAGCAGTACAATGCTTAGCTTCTGTGTCAGTACTCCTGCCTGCTTCTCCAAACTGGGGTTGAGCCCACTGCTATATACTGTAGGTAATACACTGACTATGAATATAAATTATGTTACTCTTGAAAGACAAAAACTAATCTGGTACAGTTTCAGTCAACCTTTAGGGCCCTAATTTAATCATGCAAGTAGGTCTTGGGTGCACAGATTAAAGTGCACCTGCCATTTTGGTTCACATATGTGCAGCAGCACAAAGTGCATAAGGGCTGGAGGGTATGGCGATTATTAAATATGCCCTCAGCCTGTAACTTTGCTGGGTGCACTGCCCTGAAACAGCTGTGCCAATCACAGAGACGCATGACGACAACAGCTCCATAAATAAAGAAATTGCTTAGCCAGGAAATCACACTGTTGTCTGAATGGCGCAAGGCTGCAGCACCACAAATCTGTAACCAATGGCACGTGGAATTTCCTTTCAGTTATGTCCTTAAATGAAACTGATTTACAACATTTATTTCGACCAAACTGTGCTCTGTAAGCAAAACAACAAACACAACAACAAACTACACGCAAAAATGCATGTGATGACTGCTGGACCCTGCAAATAGATACAAATCCAGTTCTCAATCTCACACACAGAAACACTGAGCTAGCTAGTCATTAGTGTGTGACTGATGGTGTGTGATGTTTGAGCTGACTCTGGTCTGCATCAGGGCCGAGATGCAATAACAGCAAAAAGAACTGATCACCTAGACAATCCCTAATAGCCTCTTTTTTTCCGCTTCACTGCCCCCTCTTTTTTTACAGTTTCCCTGTTTTTCCATCTTCCCCCCCAAAATGCAATATCCATGTGTTATTTCTGACTCACTTATTGCCTCTCTTTTTTGTTAATTGCTTTGCTGCTCCCTCTCCATCCCTCTTACATTCAAACCCGCTTTCCCTCTTTCTTTTCTTCATCTCTTTCAAACAGCCGTCCTTTCTTTTTCCCTGATTATTGTCTCTTCTCCCTCTCATTCTGCCTCAATCTCTCGTGGTCATGATTCTCTCATTTTCCTTTTGTCTTTCTCTTTACATCCCCCCAGTTTTCCTAATCTCCTTCTCCCTCCCTGTAGACAGACAGCTGTTCCATTTAGGGTGTTTGATTAATTCGATAAACCAAAACACACCCGCAAACAATGCACAAACACATACTGTACACAAATGATCCATGGGAGACAAGACGGAGTGGGGGGAGATGGAAGAAGCGAGAGCAAAGAAAGGAGAAGAGGATGGATGGCACTCCGGCTGGACAAAGAGCCTGTCTGTTTGTTTTAGTTTATGGTTTGAAATATTAAATATTTGGTTTACAATAACGTTAAGTGGCCTGGGCCCTGAGTTATGGTGCCGCGGTGGCTTCTCTGTTTGTTTTGTTGTTTATGGTTTTGAAATATTAATCTTTTGTTGTAGACTAATAAGGCTAAGTGGTCTGGGTGAATGAATTATGGTCTGTGCATCAGCTGCTTTTTGAAGCATTGAGCACATTTACATGCTCACGAGCTCATGTCCCACTAGAGGTCATATTCGGGATGTGCTGTCTGCGTGCATTCTCGCATGTCGATCCTTGCAAAGATATATACACACACACACACACACACACACACACATATATATATATATATATATATATATATGTATAAGTAGACAAACACACACAGATTTGACTAATTCTCAAATTTTATGATGAATTTAAAGTTTTTATCTTGTATTTATATTTAGTATCAGTAATATATATATATTTATAAAATGTATATAATGAACTATATAAATCGATAAACAGATTTATACATAAGTTAATTGTACAAATTTTACAGTTTTATCATGAATCAGATTTTTTTTCTAATTTAGTATTTATCTATAATTTATTTAGTATTTATATAACGGACATGTAAATAAACCTATATATTAGATTTAAATGTATATAAATATATGATATATAAATCTATAATAAATCTGAATTTATAAAAAATACATATAAATAAATCTGTTTACAGATTTATGTTATATATTTTAACAAATTTTTTATTTTATCATGAATTCAAAGTTTTTTTGTTTGTTTTTTAATATTATATTATTAATTTAATGAATGAATTATGAATAATATGATCACAGGGGGCCAGACCTGTGAAACCATCACCACACCAAACTAAAGTGAAAGAAAAGACCTGTACTCTGGTCAGGGTGGAAATTTTACATTAAGTAAGTGACTCAATGTTCAACTTACTCCTAAACCTGGCACCTCTTAGCCTCCACATGTGCATCACTATTAGATGTGCAAGGTCACTCAGTGTTGAAGGACCAGATTGGACCCTTTGGTTCAACCTGGTCCATACAAGCTGTATGTCTGACATCCTGGGCTAGTGTTTCTGCCATGACCCCCAGATCAACAGCCCAGAGGTCAAAATCTTAGAGAAAGAGAATTACAGAAGCGTAAGCACATAATTTTTGAGAAATTAAGATTTTTTTTATTTTATTTTATCATTTGAAGAGTTTAAACAGTTTAAGAAATTAACCCAGTCGCCAGGGGAAAATGTTGGCATTGTTTTAGCAAACCACTGACATGTTACATTTTTATTCCTATCATACTAATATTTCTAAGGGCTGACTTCGTAATCTGGAGGAGGAGGGGATGGTGAATGGTGTGACACCTTGGCTCGACGCCTGCCAAGCCACAGACCACTGTTTGGGACCAACCAACAACAAAATTGGTTGTTTTTTTAGTGAGTCATCGCTGCATTTCCAGCAGCTTTCGTAATCCTCATAGATATGTTTTTAGACAGAGTTTTTTAGTGGCTGTGTTTCCACTGCCACAAACAGCGGTTGTTTTATTTAGCTGAGACGTTGCTGCATTTCCAGTTGAGATATTGCCAAGAACAGCAGTTGTTTTTCACCAAGACATTGCCCTGTTTCCTACCAGGACAGTGCCACAAAAAGCAGTTGGTTTTAATTGAGACATCGCTCATTTCCAAAAGGCAATGAGCCACCAAAAGCAGGTATTTTAAGCAAAAACATTTTCCTTTCCTAACCAAACTGAGTGGCTTTTGTGCCTGAACCTCACACGTTAACCAAAGCCCTGCTGACACCCACAGAAACATAAAGTTTCAATGCATCCTCTAAATGATAGCGTACAAATAAAATGTATCTGCAGTTTGCAGGAAAGTACAACGCCAACATTCTGGCAATTGGGTTGTGAAGAGATGTTTACAAGGCGTTTACGACTCTACTTCCCTCCTCCTGTGATAATTGAGAAAAAAGCTTCAGTAATGAGCAGAGGGCTACCACTGATATTATCCCACCAGTTAAACTCTACATGCAAACAAAAATCACCCCAAGAAGGAAATGCTGAAGTAAAACTCCAGGGGAGCTGTGTGTAAATGGTCAAAAATTGCAAGTCTGTTTTGACATGTTCACACTTTCAAAGAGCATATTTAGTTTCAACAGAACCACAAAAAAACCAAGCTCATTTCTCAAAAACAGTTACTGATGACGAGAATAATCCCTGTGTGCTCTTCTCAACTGTTTACAGCTCCAACAAGCCTCTTTAAAACAGGGTATTGTGTGTGAGTGTGTGTGAGCACCAATCTGGGAGTCCTTTCTGTCTACTCAAAAATGTTTTTGACAAATTGGCTATTGTTTCAGAAATTATAGAGAAAAAAAGCAACCTTACATCATCTACTATTTGACCCCCCCCCCTTTTTAGACAATGCATTTCCCTGTCAACGAAATAGTGGCAGCTGTGAACCTTTTTCTGGTTGTGGTTCATATGTGAAAATCTTGAAAGCTAAATACCAGAAGCAGCTAACTTTAAATTAAGCGTAGTGTTAGTTCAGACAGGACATGATGTCAAGCTCAGCTCACATCCCAGCTACATC
>JAPZEB010000011.1:5760446-5771446 GCA_029783705.1 Chaetodon striatus | reverse complement strand
CCTCCCCACTTTTTTTTTTTTTTAAATCAGAAGGATGAGGAAGAGATGAATGAATTAGACCTCAGCCATACTGTTTTGGAAATAACGCAAGGTAGGTCTAGTAGTAGTATGGAGTTTTTTGTTAGAATATTTTTGTTAGAATGAGTTAGGTTAATTTACATTTTGCCTATGGCTAAGTGTGAGTTAAAGCAATGTATGAGGTTCAGTGGTGGGTTGAGAGAATTGTAACATGAGAAATAAGACCTTTACAAATGAAATTTTAAGACTATTTCATGAGTTTTGATAAATGGATTTGCACTTGTATAGTGCTTTTACATCACGACTCACATTCACCCATTCATACACTAATGGCTGAGGATACTGTACAAGGTGCAACCTGCTACTAAGTCAGTTTAGCCCAGAGGTCAGCATCCTTTACTTTCAATGCCAATGTCCATGTGCTATTAAATTCTTTATTTTTCCCTGAGACTTTTTCTATTTTGGATTTGGTATCCACAGCTAGCCTGGCTAGGAAGACTCAAGACTACTGGAGCCATCATTTGTGATGGTTTTCTTCATGAAATGTTAAAACACTTTTTTGAATTCTTGCATGTGCTACACATAAACAGTAATGCATTTCCAAATAATTTTCTGTCAAAGCCTCAGGGAGCCACTGGAGAGAGGCTAAAGAGCCTCACTCAGCTCTGAAACCACAGGTTGCTGACCCCTGGTTTAGACATAGACAACTTAGACAGCACACCACACAGCCAACAGGTGCAAATTGGGGTTCAGCATCTTGCCCAACTTTGAAATGTAGAGTGCAGAAGCTGGAGATCGAAACACTTATCTATGCCTCCACAGAGAGACAAATGGCAGCTATTTTGATGTTAAAATACACTGATACAAATTTTTTGGACATAGATATCTGGCAGATAACAAGACATAAATGAGTGATTGACACGGGGACACTGAGAAAGTATTTTTCATTTCACTGGGTTTTTAATTACAATAGTCAGGGTAATCCACTTTGTCTAAATATCCGCTGTCAAATGTGTTTGCAGTTCACAAACACACACAAATATGTAAGGAAAATCATTTTAACCTCGACCTGAACAAACAATCTTCACCCACCATTAAACAAATTTAACACAACTGCCAGGTTGCCTTCATTGAGCTTTTATTGCATGCCTAAAAAGAAACAAGTTAATAATGCAGTTGCTGTAAGCGTATTTGCGGCCATGTTATTTCAGGATTTCAAAGGATATGTTTTCAGCTTTGCTCATTATTTGGGAATGATGACGGTAAACAAATTACTGTGGCGCCATTTCAAGGTGTCTGAACCTTAATTACATTTTTAATAAACTCCCTGACATGCATGCGTATGAAAGCTTGTGGTGTTTTTTTGCGCACACATTACCCACCAGGAAAAGCATTTTATGTTTGTTTGTGTGCTCTCTACTTTAGCTAAAGGGATAATTTGTGGACACACAGATACACAAACACACATGCACACAGTTGGCCAGATGCTACATGGGCTGTGTCTGGTGAACTCTAAGACACGTTGATATTGAGGCTTCTAATGGCCGTCATTAATCACATGATACTAAATCACTTTAGAGATGGAGGGGGAGGGGGAGAGAGGGAGAGGGAAACAAAATGGGAAATATGATAGAAGAGCAGGGAGGGTGAAAATGAATCTAAGAAAAAGGCAATTGGAAAGTAAGAGACATGAGAGTGCAGAGAAAAGAGATTCGAGGATCAATAATACGATAACAGTGATTTTACTGATCATGCACACACCACCACACACACCATCCCTGTATTTATTCTTCTTTTTTTTCAGCTCATGCACTGCTGGTGTATTACAAAGTGTAGCCTTTAAGATGATGTGATAACCCAGATCTAGTTCCTCTAAAAACAGAGCAAAGCAGAGCAGACGAGGACAGAAAACAATTTGGGTTTGGCTGATACGGCGTTAAAATAATATCATGATGTGTGTTTTGGAAATAACAACATTCCTGATATGAAAGAATGCAGATAAATATCCAATTCAAGATAGTGAAGTTGCTATTTTATCATGGGGGTTTTGTGAATTTATCTATTTTTTTCCCAAGGACAATACATAATGATCAACTGTAAATGTGCCAGTGTTAGCCAACAGGCTAACGTTAGCCTAAGGAGTGCTATCTCTGGGGGTGTTACTGTATATCTAGGGTTATGCATTTTAATAATACCTTTATTGAGGCTTTTCTTTTTACAACTGTTTAGATTGGCATTGAATCTTCCACTCATGCACAAAACATGAGCTCTAGTTCAAACATGCAGTGTTTTGGTTGTGTTACACTGCACCAACGTGTCATTGTTCAGACCTCACATCAGCTGCTGCGCCTTCTTCACATCACGTCAGTGTCCTCATGTTTAGCCACTTGCTTCCATTTGAGACTGCAGTATGAGTTTGTTGTCTCACCTTTTAATCACCACTTCTACAATACTCAGGGTGCTGTTTGGAACCAACTCCTCCACAGCACAGACTTCAACATTCCTGTTTTTGCTCTCAGTCATGCTGCTGAACTTAATTATGACCCAACAACCAAACAGGACACAACACTGTTCGAATCATGTCAAATATTTTACTGGTATCTTCATGATTCATGTGGTGTAACATAACCCGAACATAGAATACAACAGAATAGAATGCAAAAGAACACATTCGACTAGTAAATAAAAGAGCAAAACACACTAGATGAGAGTGAAATAGAACAGAACAGTCTAGAACAGAACAGAATAGAAAAGAATGGACCAGAGAATAGACCAGAGTAGAATAGAATAGAACAGCATACAATGGAACAGAACAGAATAGAAACAGAACAGGAAACAGAACAGCACATAATATAGCAGATTAGAATAGAATAGAATAGAACTGACTGGGGCAGAAAATACCAGAATACCCTAGAACGATGGAAGAGAACAGAAAAAAATGGAATTGACTAGAGTAGCAAACAACAGAGCAAAGAAGAACAGAACAGACAAAAACAGAACAAAGTAGAGAAGGACATAGAACACAATAGCATAGAACCGACTTGAATAGATCGGAACAAAAAAGAGTAGAACAGAAGAGAACAAAACAGAAGAGAGCAAACTAAAATAGAATACAATAGAACAAAATAAAACAGAACAGAACAGGACAGAATGGGATAGACAATAATAGAACAGAACAGAATAGAGCAGAAAGCAGAACAGAATAGAACCGACAGGATTAGAGTACAGCAGAGGAGAATAGAACAGAACACAATAGCGGAGACCTGACAAAAGTACAACAGAATATAGATTAGAATAGAATAGAATAGAGGAGATTCAAATAGAAAATAACAGAATACAATTGACGCGAACAGAATAGAGCAGAACAAAATAGAATGGAACAGAACACATTGAAACAGAAAACAGAACAGATTTGAATAGAACAAAAGACAGAAGGAATAGAAAAGAACAAAACCAAAGAGAATAGAGTAGAATAGATACAAAAGAATTGAACAGAACATAACTGAACAGAAAATAGAATGGAATAAAATAGTTCAGAACAAAATAGAATGGAATAAAGTAGAACAAAACAGAAAATATAACAGATTATAATAAAACAGACTAGAGTAACAGAACCAAAAAGAACAGAACAGAACAAAACAGAATTGAATAGAACAAAATAGAACAGAAAACAGAACGGACTAGAGTAGAACAGAACAGAAGAGAACGGACTGACATAACAGAAACAAAGTGTGAGACTCTCTGTCCTTCCTTCCTCCGGCTTGCGGCTGGCCGTTTGTGTGGCGAGACCAAAGGCAGCACCCATATCATTAGCTGTGCAGACGTACGAACACATCCCATTTATAAACAGTCAACAACACCGAGGCAAAACACTTCAGCCTTGAACGTGACCCAAAAACCAAAAAGCACACATCAGCACGGCTGCCATCAGAATGAGTAGCTTCACTCCGTGTGTGTGTGTGCGTGTGTGTACGTATGTTTGTGAGCACATCACAAAACCACTGTGTGAAGGGTAAATGACTGGTTTTGATACTGCCAAGGGAAATTCCCCGGTCAGATTATACACAGATCAATTTTCATGTGGGTTTAGGGGTAGTCAGACGTTGCTATGCATTTATCATTGCTTGGGCCTATGTACACACACACACACACAAGTATGCGCATAACCACATATGCAACACATGAACGCAGAGACACACGCAACACATTTAATGGATTACTTTCACCATGACAGTCATTGTGAGTCATTTGTTGTGCCATTGATAAGTGTTATCTGTTTGACCTCCACTTCTAAAGGTATCAATAAGCTAAGTAAACCTGATTATCAGAAACACAGCCTTTAATTGCTACGGCTTATAGATATCCACGGATGTTTGCATGTCGTACAAAGGAGATACTGTTTAACATTTGTTAACTGCAAGTAAGATTAATCCTTTAAGTTGGCAGCCACCTGCTTTACATTTTGCATTAGCATTTCCCGCACTTAGCAGGCACTCATATACAGAGTGACTTACAATGAGTGTGCTGCAACACGGAGGCCAGATAGGAAAATGTTTTTTCCTTTAACGACAAAAGCAAGGTCAGGTGCAGTGAGAAATGGATGGTTGGAGAGAAGAACGTGAAGTGATTCTTCAAGAGCTGTGTTTTCTATTCATGAAGGTAGACAGGGAGTGACTGTCAGTCTGACTGGAGCAGGAGGACTGTTCCCCCACTGGAGAACAGAAGCTGAGCAGAGGTGGAGCGATGACACCGTCGCTACAAGGAAGGAAGATACAGGAGTACACAGGCTGCCCAGTAGAGCTTTGATGCATTACACTGGTGCGACTCAGATACGAGAATGTATGCGTCAAACAGAGCTTTGAGTCTGACACTGGAGGGTCAGCAGCAGCAGCTGGACAGAGGGAGGGCGGGGAGGTCGATAACACGGTAGCATTTGGGAGAGTTAAAGGTGTGGTAGCATGCAACCACAACAACTTACGGGTCCATAACCTGATGCCACAGGGTCCAAAAAAGACGCTTTCCCATAGATTTACATAGCGACCATTTCAAAGGTCGAAAAAAGCTACACAATGAAATCATTTTATCCCCATTCAAGTTAGCGAAGGGCTAACTGGAAGTTAGCCATTCGGCTTGCAAAAGTTTGTGTTGTGCCTGCTCAATGGGCCCAACAGTGCAGATGATCCAGGTAATTTTATACCCAGGAAGTCAGACTTTTATGGTTAAATGCACCACTGAGCAACTTTCATAGGAATAAATGCAGCCCCAAAGCCAATGCTGTATCAAGTTCTCTTTATACATACATATATCTTACACTGCCACTTTGGCTGCATCTCAAGAGACCTCATGGTTAAATGAAGATTAGATTAAAAAAAAGTAACAGATGTATGCCTGTATTCCTTGTGCCAAAAAGAAAAAATAATCCCCCGGGGCCCAAAATGCATTCACTTTCAAGCCCTGAAGATCTACTATTTGAAGCCCAAGGGCTACATGTTGTGGGCTGCACTAAAGGATGCAAAAGAGGAGGGGGTTCACCTTGGGTGAGCAGGTTTTTTGGGAAGTAATTGCAATTTTGGAAAATAGTATGCACTAGTCAGAATAGATAGAGCTCAAGAGAGTTGCCGTAGTCACAAAAAAAAAAAAAAAAAAAAAAAAAGTGGCCACAGTTTTTCTCTTAGGGTGCTTTCACACCTGTAGTTCAGTTGATCATGATATTAATATCACTGGACTGCAAATTGACCATGAGTTATGAATAATGACTAAGAGAGACAGGACAAAAAGAAGGTGTCTTGTGCAGTGATGACTCAGCGATTATTACTGTGGGATCCCTGTCACATGTTCTTTTATTGGACTTAATGAACTGACAAAGAAGACAAAGATGGATACAAGCGCAGCAGTTTCAACGGCTTTTTCATCAGGGGAAAATACCTGTGCTAAATACAGCGGATTATATACACGGCCTGATACAGATCAATTATAAGATTGGACAAATTTCATAATCAGTAGATGGATTTATCAGTAGTTCCACGCTGAAGTCAGGCTAAAATCATATATCTGCTATGATAAAATCCTTTGGTTGGTTCATCTGCCTTCACACCCCAAATGAAAGGTACCAGAGTCTGCACAGAAGCAGATCAAGAGCCTTTTCAGAAGGTCTCAGTTTGTCTGGGTTCAATTATAAGCTTTCACACCAGCCCAGCCCAATGGACCTGGATTTCTTTTAACGAACCCAACAGGTTAGGTTTGAAAGCACCCTTACTCTTACTACTACCACAGAAAACCTATGGCTCAGCCAATGCTAAGCAATTTTACCAATCAAAATGCCTTCACTTATGTAAGCTACATTTAAAGAAAACTACAACAAACACTTGCTACGTTCCATGGAAGTCTAAACAGCCATTAAACCAAAGATCAAATGGACGATGACTTCCTGCATCACATTACCCCGGTGCCTTCAGTCCATGACACCAGTATGTAATCGAATAAATTATGTTCCATTTACCCGTGAGGCCATTAATCCCAGTTTAATGGTTTGGCTTTGCATCTGAATTCGCTTTCAATAGCCTGTAATACCTTCCACCTCTAAGGACAGAAGGGTAAGTCATGCTCTATGAAAGCTTGATCCTCACATGTGTTTCAGAAGCTGTGCACATTGCCCTTGACATTGCTGTAGCCTGCATTATGATTCCTATAATAGGCAAATGCCCGGCCTCTTATATCCGAAGGATTTCTGAAGATATGAAAAATTGTTGTCGTGTTGAAACCTCAAATGAATAATTCATCTCTTTTTGTAGCTGCAATGGACAGCAGACATTGTCTCCCAGGAAATGTGTCTTGAGCCTGGAAACGAGTTAGACCGTTGAGATTGAATTCTGTAATGACACTAGCGGCCAGATCTAATAAGCTCCTCTAATACATTTTCTAAAAGGGTATTTGATGCTAGAGGTGTTTGACGTTAGCCCACCATTAACCTGGAGGTCACAGGATCAAGACAGTAAAGACAAAGCAGGAATTCGGCACATAGCGGGGTGTTATTTAACATAGTCAAAGTGACTAGAGATGGGTATTTATCTCCGCTTCACTTATTTCACAGATGTAGTTACTGTAGTTGGTTTGGAGATCAATTTGAGGTGCAAACATGATCATCTTCTGACATTTTAATGTCTCTTTTCTACACTATTTATTAATTAATTATTCGTTTTCATTGATGGATTTCTAGTTTTACTTGAATCACAGTTTTGGCTACTAACATTCATTGACAGGATCCCTACAGTATTTTATTGATGGGCGCTTTCAAAGCTCTGAAGGACACCTGACAAGGCACAGATGAAAGTATGCAGAAAGTAATATTACTGATGTGGGCCTCATGGGACAACGTACTGTCTAGGATGAAACCCAGACTCTTAATCTGAGGGGATGAACGGACTTTGAAGTTGTCAGTGGTCACAAAAGAACTATGCGGTTTAGCCAAAGTAGATTTAGTACCTACAACGAGAACCTCAATATTATCACCCTATGTTTGAGGAAGTTGCACGAAAGCCCAGATTTAATATCCAATAAGCAGTCAGGAAGGGATTTTTTAAAGACTTTTTAAATGTGAATAATAATGCAATTTAAGAACCAACTTCACAATAACCACAACGGATGGAAAGAACATGAACTGATATCAGTTACTTTAGGTTGGGGACAATTTTACCCAAATGTAGCAAAGGGTAGAACTGAACTGAAAAATACCTGGTGATTTTTCTTGAGCGATTCTGTGTTTCCCACTCTGCATTTGGGATTCAACTGCATCAAGTCCCATGATGTTGAGTTTGAAAAACTGTCTGCATAAAATGTGTGTAGTATGCATTGCCTTGTACTGGTTTCAGCCGAGCCGCAAAATCTTGGTTTAATAGCCATTATTCATTGAATTTGCACTTCTCCATGTTGTCCAGTTATGTGAAAGGCACTCAGTTAATTTCTTGAGAAACAATACTAACAATAATAAAATAATGTTATTTACACTTATTATAGTTAAATTAAAAGATTTAGAGCTGTACCTGACTCCTGAATTCTGTCAGTCGAATCAGATTCAGCCGTTTAATACGACTATTCGATGATGATTTCCCGTATAAAGTTTGAAGGGCAGAGCGGGACGGTCAGTGTGCCATTCATGTAATACAGTAAACAAGCTAATGGTGTGAATGACACATCGGAAATATGCAACAACCGTTTTTTTGCCGGCACTAGATGTCAAACAAAAGCCAGAGACTGTGTCATATTAAGTATCTATGAGCTGTTAATTCACAACTTCCAAGCAGAAGAGAGACATTGATGCTATCTCGGATCCCTATGGTGGAACGTTTCTCCTCATCTGTGCTGCTGCATCACATATGCAGCTGTCTGTACCAAAGAGTAGTGTTAAAGTCAAGAGCACTCACTTCACAGCAAAATCTGGGGACCAAATTATCCCTAGAGGTACACTGCACAGCACACTGACTAGCAAAAAAGTAAAAAGGCTGCCCAACTTGAAGCAATGACGGTTTCAATCTCTGACTTTAAAGGGGCAGCCTTGATGTTAACAATTTTTGACATTTTACAACACAACATCAGCAAACAGTAAATCATAAAATCCTACCTCCCATGTCTTAGCATTTTTAAGACCTTTAAAAGATTGATTTAAAACCTTTAAATACCGCTTACGAACTTATTTCTAGAATAATGAATTCAATACCTTTAAGTCTGTTAAAGGATCAGTAGGAGCCCTGATTGACATCCTAATGAAAGACTTCTGTGTTTGTGACATGTGAACACTGACAGTGTGCACACCACTGATGTATCTTCAAAACAACTATTACGCATGTCTGAGACATATTCATTTTCAAAGAGGGATTGCATTTCAAAGTCACAGATTAAGTCAGATCCTTTCATTTAGTTTCAAATGGATGATACACCTATAATTAGCTTTGATATCATAACTGTTAGGGGGAGCTGCAATAAGACACGGCGGCATGCTTGAGTGTGTACACAGTGAGCATGGCTTCAGATGGATTAGTTTATACATGTGTGCCTACATATGCCTAAAACAATTTTTTGAATGTTGGAAAATGTGTGCCTTGTCTTCATGCATCTTACATACTGTGTGTGTCCATTCTCAGTTGTGTGTGTGTTTCAGAGCAAGTGAGTGTACGTCTCCCTGGGAGTGTTATGTATCTAATTGCTGTATGCTTTAATAATTTACATTCCCTACTCTCTGATGCCCATCATTAAGAAATGAGGGAATTACCCTCAGCTGTATGAGCGTGTGCACGCGGGTGTGTGTTTGCGCACATATGTGCTCTACTTTGACATACTCAAACGTCCTTGAGAGAGCATGTCTTTGAATGTGTGTATTGTTCATAGTTTGCATTTTTGTACATAATTTATATGTATAAATGTCATATCACTGCATACCTCTGTATCTATGCGCTTATTAATGTGTGTGTGTGTGTGTGTGTGTGTGTGCATGCGTGGCCTTGGTGTGTGTATGTGTGCGTGTTCTCTGAACCTCTTCCGACCATTACGGTAAGTGTACATTATTCATTGTGGCCTGCCAAGATCATTATCAACAGAGAGCAAAGATGGACAGAAGGAAATGAAAGGTTGGTTGGAGGAGCAGCGGATGCATGTTTCGTCCTGTTAGATAAGTGGCACAACATTTTACCTTTTGTCACCAGCTCCAGATAAATCATACTGTATTTTATTGCATTTCTTGGTATCTAGCCAACAAAACTCAAATGTAAAGGAATGTTAAATATACCCTCAAGACTCTTCATGACACCACATGTACTGTATACTGTCTTTTGTTTTACAGCTTAATTGAAGCTAAACTATACCTTGAAGCATACCCATGAACAAAATAACCGCAGTAAGCATATTCTGCTTTGCTTTACTGTATTCTATCCCATAAACATATGCAATTTCATTTTATTAGTACTGTATAAAGCCAACAGATAAATGGGTAAGTCTTGATTGTATGGGTCCATCATTGCTGAATCGATTTCTAATACTTTTTAGATACGTGTCTTGGAAAGAGCTCTGTAGTTTGGTAGTATTTCTAGGGAAATGGAAGTAGTGTTTAGCTGATACACTTCCAATGAATAATAAATTAATTAATGGCTAGTGTAACCCAGCCTCGTAAAATAAAGTTTTACATTAGGAGGTAATATCAGTTAATATCGGAACTATTACCCACCCATCCCTTATTTAAATACGAGAACAAAGCGGTGGTTAGCAAATCAAGGTCGCAAACACATATGCACACATAATCACTTTTGTCGGGCCCAAAAAGTGTCCTGTCAACAAGCAATGTTGGGCAAGTTACTTTTAAAATGTAATATATTACCCATTGTTAATTAGTTTAATTTGAAAGTAATTAGTTAGTTTATAATATTTCTGTCTGTGAAGAGTAATGTGTCACTGATGATATGAACGCTCTCCTCTGGAGGCCAGTTGTGGTCCATTCATACATTCAAATGCACTGGTTACCACTTTGTTTTAAAATTGCCTGTTATATTGACAATAGCGTGATGACATAGAGCAATTGACCCTTCGCTAAGCTTTGCCCTGGGAGCGATGAAAATGAATGAGCAATGAAACACATTAGACACATGCTGAAATTAACACATCAAGCACAAAAGGGGGATTGGCTTGCAAGTCAGTCACATTATGGCGGGCGCAAATGAAGCCCTAGAGTGAGAAGAGGGTGTGAATAAGACAAAGATGTGTCGACGTTGCTTCAACATACTCGGCATGTGAATGGAAACACATCAAACACAAGGGGTTGGGGAAAAAAACTGATAAGCTTAGTGTCAGTGAAGGTTCTCAGTCATCCAGGTCATGGTAATCATAAGTGCTATATTGTAGGCAACTGGACTTGCTTGCATTTCTTGAAGACGTTTCATCTCTCATCCAAGAAGCTTCTTCAGTTCTAACCAACTGGTACAGAGTCGCAGGCTAGATCG
>JAPZEB010000011.1:5749199-5760346 GCA_029783705.1 Chaetodon striatus | reverse complement strand
AATGTCAGCTGGGATAGGCTCCAGCCCCCCCTGCGACCCTCAAGAGGATAAGCGGTTAGAAAATGGATGGATGGATATTGTATCGATGCATGGATGCCAAATATCAATGTTTAATTATATATGTTATATATCAATTTTGCATATACGCATTTTAATACAACTTTTGGTACTAGAATAATAGAATAACTTGCTCTTTCGGTCCACTAGATGGTGCTGATTTTTTTCTTCCAGGTGGGGTCAGCAGAGGTCTCAGTCAGCAGCATTTGGCAGGAAGTTAATCAAAAATAAATCAATAAATCAAACGTCTGGGCTTATTTTGGATTTTTCAACACGGAAGGAAAGGAGGACTTGGATGTGACACATGCGATTTCCAAGTAGTGTCATATGAGAATATTCTGGGAATACTATGAACATGAGGGCTCACCTCACACGCAACCATCCAGAGATAGTGTTAGTCACTGACGGCCAAGCTAACGCTAAACCTGTTCTCCTGAAAAATCAACCAACACTGGACACACTTAGCTTTACAAAACTACCTGTTTTATGATTGTGTTGGTCAGTCTGTCAGCTTTGCATCACATTTTGCTGCAATAGAAATGACTGAAGTTAGATGGACGGACTAAATACTTTATCTTATGAGGTAAAATTGATGTTGATAATGTTTTTCTTTTGGGGAAATAACTTGCTGTTTGAAAAAAGGTGATAAATCACAATATATTGCAATATATTGTATTGTAATACTCAGCATATTGCAATAATATCGTATCCTAAACTTAGCATCAAGATAATATCGTATTGTGGGTCCTCTGGAAATTCCCACCCATCTATCGGTTCCCACCCCATCAGTCTGTAACGGACAAGACAAGACACAAAAACATGATTCTTCAGGGTTTTTCTTCTTTTTTTTCTGGTAGTGTCTTGGTGTGGATGAGTGAAAAAATGGTAATAATAAACACTTAATTGCAGGTGGTGACACACTACTTGACATAGTGCATGTAAGATTATATGATATATTATATTCTTACATGCAATATATATTATTCTGTCAGCAATAGTATGTTTATTGTATTTAGATGATCCTGCAGACCTGTATTCATGAGACTCACCATCAGAGGCTCAGAGCCTAATGTCAGCATAATTATAATAATAACATAATTATAATGCTCAACTGAAGGTTACAGTCATTTTTCCCCTCTGCTTGGTATTTTAAATAAGCACTATTCTTAAATCATGCCATAGTAATGACTCGCATGCCCAGTGCAACAGTACAATGTTATTAATAATTCTGTCTTCATTTCCCAAAAGCATTTTCACGCTGTCAACTATCTCTCTTTTCATTGTAAGTCAGTACGTTAAAATACCATTGGGATACTCTGCCTAAAGCAAAAGTGAATTAGGTTAATTATTTCTTAATAAGCTTTACAAAGATAATGCAACAGGACCGCAGAGGCAAGCCAGCGTTTTCAATTTAATGCTTCAGCTAGAAGAAAAAAATAAAATAAAATACATACAATGTGATCATAATTAAGAGACAGACAAGGAGAGAATATAAAAATGCTCCATGTGAGGTACGAGAGGAAGAGAAAAGCCAAGTAAAGATACACGTAAAGAGCCTAAGGCCAATAAATTTAATTTGTATTTCAGATCCAATCTTAAATTCTGAAGAGTCCACATTGTAATTTGCAAATGACAGTGCTGAATGTGAGTGATTACACTGAGTAAACATCTGCTGCCATTATGACACCATTTGTCTCAGGATTGAAAATGCTGAATAAGGACACGGTTTCTATCCAGCAACACCTTATTAGCATGGACGTTCAGTTCCTGTTTTTGTTTTTTTTCTGACTTCTTTTTGTAGCATCTAGCAGCAGGAGGCGTGTCATACTAAACTGTCAACAACAGAGCAGAGTATTTATTTGTCGAGGCTGTGCTGTGCTCTTGTTGGCTGCATTTTCACAAATTACAAAATGTGAAAGTCTGATCTGAAACAAATTGTGCTTCATTTTGCTGCTCAGATGTTAAAAAAGTAACTGGCTCAAATTGTAAAACGATACATATCAGAGATACAGAGGCAGATTGAGGGAAATTGACAGAAAGGACACTGTGAGAATGAGACAGGAGTGTGTAAAAGAGAGAGGTTTAGAGAAAAAGAAGAGAAGGGGGCTAAACAGAGAGGGAGAAGACAGTCAGAAGGAGAAATGAGAAAGCAAACTGAGCATGGAGATGCAGGCAGACTCAGTGGACTGTAGTATTGCTTTGATGATTTCATCTTTCTCTCTGATTAGCACACAATAACTTTCCCCTCCAGAGATGCTGAAAGAAATCTGAAATTATTTCTTTCTCTTTTGAGATTTCTGATCGTTAATCTCGCTTTATCACACACCTACAGACGAATGTGTGCGTGTGTATGTGTGTGTGAGTCATCGTAGCAAAGGACATATAGTATCAAACCATTTTCCAGCCTCGGTGAGGATGTACAAACATTCCAGTGTCAAACCTTGCTTGTTCCAACTCTGCGGTCCAATCCTAATCCAGGCCCCTTTTCACATCTGTCAGCCAAAACACCAGATGTTGTAGTGGTCAATGAAGTGTTTGTTGCCTGCACCTTTGGCTGTAGCCTGGAGGAAGCCTTTATGACCAAGGTCATTAAATCCCAGCAGCTCCTAAATACCATCCTAGAGCTGGGTTATAGTTGCAAACTGCTTGCTTTCATATTCGGCAGCCCAGCACACACAGGTTGGTCATGAGAGGGCTTTATTAATTTGAGATGCCCAAAAAGCAGGCATGTACAACAACACTGGTATCCGATATCTGATATGCTAATGTTTTCCGTATCATTTTGGCCAATGACAGTACCAACACTGTTCCAGGACCAGGGTGGAATCCTTATTGCTCTCTCTGAATCAAAGGTTCGACAACTGGACAGAGCCTCCTTTCCAGCACCCTGGAATAAACTTTCCTAGGAAGGCTGAGCAGTGTGATACCCCTACAACTGGATCACACCCTCTGGTCCCCCTTTATAAGAAACCCAGGACCTGGCTTTGGAAAATCGGTTAAACATGGATGGATGGACGATACTAATATATGCACATATTTCTTCCACCTAATTGCAGAGAACATCAAGTATCTCCTGTAGTCAAAAAAGCATATAATTGTGCCTACTCTCATGCTGATTGCCCAATAGCAGATGCAAACACAGAATTTAATGCTTTCAAAATGTTAGATTACAGGTGAAACATGACCAAACAAAACTGAAATTCATCCTACTTTAACAGGCTTGGATGACTCTCTCTTTCCTCTCCTTGCCCTGGATCTGTCCTGTCTAATAAATGCAAAATGCCAAAAAATACATGTGCCTTTGTACCTTGACTCAACCTGAACTCTATGTCAATTCGGTCTGTACCTTTGCAGCGTTAAACTAAGATCAAACTGTCAAACTAGACAGCACTGACCAAATATAAATTTAAATTTCTGTTACTGCATTGCCTATTTGTTGACTCAAATATTTTCAGAAATGTGTTTTACTGTACTGTTTAGCTGTGAAATGAGAAAGTTTGTGACCCCGGATGCCATTTTGAAAATGAACTAAAACCTTGCATCGCCCACCAGCCAGGGTAAGCCAGACAGTTTAGGCACATCTTTCAGTTTGTTTGCAGGATGTAGTGCATCTCCATTATTAGTCTCCACCGCATGTCATTCAGCCCAAGAGCATGCATGACATTAAGTAGCTGTACATTTACAAAGAGACAGAAGTTAGGTAACAAATGCCACCTGCTTCTGATCAGCTCTACAAATTATTCACTCGGAAAAGGAAATGGAGTCACCTTAGCTGTGTTGTGACAGATCATTTCATGGTGGATGGACACAAACTAAAACAACACCCGAACTAAAAAATATTGACGTTAAATACTGAAAGCACATGGCACCGCACAAAGAGGAATCGTGGAAGGTGTAAAGTGAATCAGACGAAATGTCACCATGTTATGCAGGAAACAGCAGCAACACATGTATGTGTCATGTGTCATGTGTCCCATTAGCTGACATCATGCATGTGTTTTCCTCCTGCACCTTCAGAATGTGAAAGAATAGGAGTAAGGCTCTCAATCTAACAGTGAATCAAAGGGTTTCACATCTTTGATTAGTGACAGGGACTTTGGGGTAACAGAGAGAAAGCATTCTTCATAAGCACTGTCTAAATTCAAACTGACAGGATTACTTGGGATGTATTAGCGAGCATGTTTTATCATGACAATGTGCTGTTTTTTTTGCCACTTATGGTTCACCAGTCACTTATGATTTCTCACAACGTGAGAGAGGAAGTGCAACTGTGTCACTATCTGAATCACAGACTGAAGAATGCATCTGAATCTGTAACTTAACTGCCTATTGAACACTTGGATCTGAACGGAAAACTCACCCAAGGGCTTATATAACCCGCGCTGAATGAAGCCAATTCAAAAGCTAACTGAATGCGCTTCACGTTCAAATCAAAGACAGAAAAAGAAAAAAAAAAATAACTGAATGTTTTGCAGTTGCTGAAGGGTTGAGTCAGTCAAAGCTACAAAGATTTCACCTCACAGCAGCACGGCATCTGATCAGATTCTGTGTGATTTGCCCTCCCAAATACTTGCGTGTTCTTGAAAGCTAACGAGGGAAATTTAGGCAGATGAGATGAACAGGTACGCTACGTAATGTGAGGAAGAAAACACACCTAGAGGATAAATGATGTTGGCTGCTGATGCCTGGATAAAAAAAAACAGTGTCTGAAGTTAAAAAAGAAAAACACAGTATGATAGAAGCAGAGTGAAGGGAAGGATGGAAAGAGGAAGGAAGCGTGTGCGCACACACTCATACACGTCTTTAGATGTACAACTGAAAATGTGCCAAAAACAGCCGGGTTCCCACTTTCCCAAAACTGTAAAATAGATAATTAGACTTGTTATGAGCGTGTTTAACATATGTGTGTCTATGTGCATGTCTGTGTGTGTGTGCTGACTGAAGCAAAGCCTGCAAAAATAACTAGCAAGCTCGAGCTTCTATTGCAGCACACACTTGCACTACACACACACACACACACACGCACACACACACAGCACCAATACAGCCCACATTCTTGTCCAGCCAAGACCAACATCTCTGTGTTTTTCCACAATAAGAGCGGCTCATTCGACACAGGAGCTATGTTTGTGCGAGACTCCTTTCATCCGCCCACCGCAACATGTGTGTGTCTGTATGTGTGCGCGAATATGCGTGTGTCTGAACATCCAGAAGGCAGTGTTTGTTTATCCTAAACACAAGCGGAGTTTCTACTTCCCATATCCCTCTTTCACGTCATGCCTCTCTCAGCTCCATATTTTATTTTACGAAACCTTTCTGTAAGGTATATTCCCGAAGAGCTTCAAAGAAGAAGTGTTTCATCCTCATTTTAGTGCCAGTCGCGATACTTTTTTAAACCTCATTGTCTTATAAACATATCTTTACACTACAGCTGTCAAGTGAACTACACTATTGCCTTCTGCTGTATCTCTTCTCCTCTGTTTCTATCTCTCTGTGCTTGTCTTTTCCCATGCTGTTATGTTCTGTGGGTATATCCGTCCTCTGGGACCATCACATTTAGCCACAGAGCAGACTCACAGCTGCCTGGTCCCCAGAGAATGGACCAACAAGCTGGTGTAAGTGAGACATCTCCAGGAGGACAGCAGAGCTGTAGCTAAGTCTTAGTGCTTTAGCTCTTACAGAAAACAATAATCCTTGATTTATCAGAGACAAATACAGTACACACTGCCACTACTGCTAGCACATCCACCATGCCTGTGAAACTGCCTCAAATGCCACGAAGACTTCTGCTGCTATACGTGCCACTTCTACCACAACCTCTGGTGTCACTTACCATTTCAAGTGGGTTAACAATTGCCACTTATAGTACTGTTGTATTGCTGAGTATGGCTTAAGCTGCTAGCTCCAGGGCTGAAAAATAAGCAATTCCCATAGACAACCAGGTTAAAATAACTTTACAGTGGAAATAAACATGTTTACAGCCTGGTACGAAATGACTCTAGAGCTAATTTCCATATTTATGACAGCTGTACAGGGAGTGAATTTTTATGTAACTCACTTGTTTGAATCTTATTAAGGCTTAAAGTTGGGCATAATTAAGGGCGTGGCCGCTTGAGTGACAGGTGGGTGCCGTTCATTGACAAATCGCTACCACAGCAACAATGTTGGTAAGATAATGTTACCATGGTACAACCAAAGATTTGAAGAGTTAAGGTTTAGCCAAAATTGTTGTCGTTTCAGTGTGTTTTCAGGTCATGAAATTGAATTGTAACGTTTTGGTTGCCTCATAAAAAGTTGTGTTCAGTGTTTGAACCCCTGACTTTCACTTGGGAGGCCAGTATTTGCTTATTGTACGAAAGTAAAGCCAAACCATGTGCTTTTATTGCCTAAACCCACCCACGTGTGTGTGTTGGCAAAACGTAACCGTGTGTTTGTTATTGAAGGAACATAAGACGTAGTGCGTTCAGGTAGTGCGTTCGGGTAGTGCGTTTATTTTGAAAGTCCATGACCAAAGTGGATATGTGACGAAGTTGGAGCGAGAGTTGGATGTGTGGGTTTACATGGTTTTCAGCCCATTTTTGCTAGCAAAAATTAGCCATAGCAGTATTCCAGTTAACCCTGGCTGTAAATGCACAATGCAAACCAAGCTAGCAGCTAGCGTTAGGGTGAGCTTCACTCTCTCATCCAAATATGGTCACTTCTGTCTCTAAGAATCCAAGATGGTGGCAGTCAAAATGCCAAAGTCCACGCCTTGAAATTAGAGTCTGCAAACCAATGAATGATATCATGATGGCTACGTTTCATACAGTCTATGAAATGACTAGAGCTGCTTTACAGTTACTACAGCATATGCTGATTCTGTTACTGCTGCTAGACTTAATATACATGCTAATGTATATAATATATACATACACGTACCGTGCATGAACAGTTAGAAGTGGGTACATACACTCAAATGCCAGCTTATCAGGCATACAAAGCTAAACTAGTGCCATCTAATGAAACAATCCTGCAATAAATCTTCCCTTTATGATGGTTAGAAATATATTTTTTGTTTAAATAAACACTTTTTTGGACAGAATATCAGCAGTTTCTTGGAATCAAAAAATGCCACCAGAAACGCCTTTCTTTGTTCCTATAGAGGCTGCGTGCAGCAGAATAAATTCCTGAAGCACATCTTAAAGGGCTAGCAGTCTGCCTGTATATTATCATCAGCTTAATAAGTCAGTGAGTGAATGAGAAACAATCTCCTCCAGAAGCGCAGATTAGTTTGCTGCATCATATACTGTAGAAAAGCCTGAATAGACTAAATGGAGAAGTCACTTTTGTTCTGAAGCGTGAAATTATGTTAGAGCCTAGTCCATTACACACACATATAAGGATATACAGGGAGGAAATTGTATGGCGAGCATGCACACACTTATGGATATGCATGCGATATATGCATGTTGGATCTGACATATGCACCCACACATCTGGCTCTCTGCTCTCGTGCACACATCAATGCCTTTTTTTTTCATTCCCCACTTTCTCATTTGTTTTTTTTCTTAATTTCTTTCTATCCACGGACACACACACATTGTCTCTCTTCGTCAAACTCTCCCCCCCACACACCTCCACACATACCACAGGTTTGTTACACTCCTCTTACACGAGCATGATCTCAGATAGGAGTAAAGGAATGCTTCCCAATTTGCTAACTTGTAAGTTAGCGAGCTGTGAAGTAGCAGTGGAAATGTAAAGAATATAGAGGAAATATTTTCTGTTACCTCAACAAAAATACACAGTGAAGCTAAGATTGTGCATAACGTTAAAGGAATTTTGTATCTTCATGCCATGGAAACATCTCTGTATGAATAATGCAGTATTTTATGTGCAACCTGCCAATGGCTGAGGTCGAACTTAAACTTTTATAATGCTGATATGTGACGATCTATTTTTGATGAGCTCCCCCGACACGTGGCAAAGAATATCGAAGTAGTTTCAGGAGACGAGGTTATTGAAAGTCACACTTTCACCATTTCAGACATAAACCTAGTTTTTATTTTATTTTCTATAATACTGGTTGCATCTAATGCCTCGATGCACAGTCATTCACTAAGTTATTTGTTTACTATGCATATAGATGCATACTCAAAGTAATGTTTTTCCACATAAATCTGTCTTTGGAGTTATGTATATATTGTTTTATGGGATTATAATCCTGCACCACAGGCACTTTTTTTGGACAGCAGCACATTTAAACAGGATGCTAAAGAAGACAACATTGAAGATGTAGTAAAGGAGGAGAGAGAATGTATATATGGACATTAATTCTACTGTTGCTTGCCTTGTTATTCAAACACTGTGCATTTTTTTTGTGTGTTTTTCATCTGTGAAGCACTTTGTACATTGGTTTTGAAAGGTCCTACTGTACATGAATAAACTTTCATTTTATTTTATTTTCATTTGTGCAGTTTGATCACATATTTAAGGGGTAAAAGTGCTCAAAAACTCATCAGAACTGGTGAAAATTTTCATATTTTATGGCTGTCATGCTCAGGTGCAAAAAATGGTTCAGTAGCGCCCCCACAAATTTTGGACGAAGCAGCCCCCAAAGCTGGTTTCACCTACATGTATGAAACTCAATAAGCGCAGGTAACATCCAAAAATGCACAAAAAAGTCTCTTGGAGCCATACCCTAAACCCAACAGGATGTCAGCCATTTTGAATTTACTGTACAAATTGGATGAAAGACCATCAACAGCGCCCTCTTCTGACAACAGGAAATGACATGTTTTGTGCTTTCATTTACTTCCCCTAGCAGGTTGACCAGATCAACCTCAAATTTGATCAGAAAACCCTCAAGACCTTGACCAGTATGGCAGTGTAAGTGCAAGTATCACGAGAGTCGAGACAAGATTCTCGACACTCGACAGCAATGAGATAAATGAAAAAGGAACAAAACTACATTTCTGCTCAGAGCACAACCACAGCACACCTTCTACAACCAGTCTGAAGTAAAATAACTTTACAGTGGAGGATTTAATGGACCTCTAGGCATCCATCAACCACTATTACAACTGGCAAAACAAAATGGAACAGGACCTGAACTCAGAAAACACCCTCAAAAGGGAAAAAATAATACTTCAACGGACACAGACAACCTCAGAACCACCGAAATTAGTCTACTGTTAGTCTACCAGCCAGCATAAACCAAAAGCTTGATTTCCTAGTTTCACTACACCAAGAAATAAAAGACATGCGCAATCATTATTATCTGTTAAGAGACAGAATCCAAATATATCTGTTTAACGATGTTGACCGTCAGGGAGAGCTAGCAAGACAAAAGTTGTATTAGATAAAATTTTGCTCAAATGACATCACCATGATGGACTTCAGTCAGACACTGGGGGGATCCAACTGGGTAGGGCAGTAGCTGGGTCTCTTTGATAACTAGTCACCTCAAATATATATAATATTTTCATTTTTCATACACTAGGAGTGGTGATCATGGTTGAATATGTACAAAAATCAAAGCCCTGGTCAAAAGCTGCCCCCGACAGAAGTGAAGTTAGAATATTCTCTGAGATCAGTCGACGTGTCTGTGTATGCATTCCATTTGACAACTCAGAAAAATGAAGATAATGTCTATAGCACTGAAGAGTTTCTACGTCTGTGCTTTGACAACAAGCTTTTGTCGAGTTTTGGTTTGTGGTTTGGGATGCTTTAAACTGAAAGGATGTGCCAGGGCTGGCTGGAGAAGGTCAGCAGGAGGGGACAGTTTTACCTCTCAAAACATTTGACATTTGAATCTTTTTTTTTTTTTTTTGTGGGCACATACACACACACAAAACCGATGCGCATGTTTTCATGGATATCTAACCATTCCTCAGTTGCTTGACGTCAGTGGAGCAAACTGCTCAACCTCACTGCTGGACACTGAGCCAGGGGGAATACTTTCTGGTCAACGTCCCTATTTTTCTCTCTCCCTCTCGCACACACACGCAGGATCGTAAAAGGGCCAAGACAGCCCAGAAATTTCTATTTCACTGGACACTAATCAAGAGGGAACAGGCCTTTACCTTCTTGGCACATGCACAAAACACACAGTGACAGCCACGCAGACACACACACACATATACACAGATATGCAGCTGCAAGTCTTGGCATAAACAAAGATGCGTATGCACACCCACAAAGGCAGAGTGACAAATTAATATGAAGCATACAAAAAGGCACCCGCAGCAACACCTACATGGACAACCCACAAACACACACACACACACACAAGTACAGACATTCTGTTTTGCTGCATATCAACTGTGGGAAAGCGAAGCGAACAGAGGAGACAAGATAATAATACAGTCAGTCAGTTTATTCCACTACCTCTGGATGGGTAATTAGAGTGAGAAAGGGAGAGATATACAGGACAAAAAGAGACGCAGAGATGGAGAGGGAAAACACAAAGAGCCCCAACTCACTTCAATTTACACATAATCCTTTTTTTTAATCAAGAGTTTGATCAAAATGCACTTTTCAAATCACAGATAACCAACATCATTCATAGACCTGAGAACCATTTTAAACCTGATAATGCCATGATCAGCCATCTATGAAAATTTAAAAAGGGTGCACAGATATGTCATGAAGAAAAGGACAGAGAAGAGGAATGATGCCGGGGGAGAATACGAAAGGGGTTAAGGGATGGGTCAAGTGTGATTGGACAGATGGAGGGAGGAGGAAGGTGTGGGATTAGTAAAAGGAAGCAAAGAACAAGAAGGTTTAGGACAGCAACAGCACACCCATCTCACACTGCCAATTACCAGATATGCTTCCACGGTTTTGTTTCATGCAGAGCATTTGAGTGGAACGGAGCTGGAGCATTGCAAATTTAATTGGAGCAAGGAGCAGCATTTTAGAAGACTAGAAGTGATGCTCCAGCTGCTCAAGTTCAGCCGTTAAAGTTTGCTCCAATTGGCTTTAATGCCATCGAAAAACAAAAGCATGAGCCTCGTGTTTTTGACACGGATGTGTGCCCTTCCCAGAATGCTCCAGTTTGACTAAGTCTTAACTTCGGTCTTGTGTGGCAACCAAATCTGCATAGATTA
>JAPZEB010000011.1:5712092-5722765 GCA_029783705.1 Chaetodon striatus | reverse complement strand
AAATGGACAGGCAGAGGGTACAGGCAGTACTTGCTGTAGCTCTGGTTGAGGGTGAAAGGCAGTCAGCACATAGTTTATTGGGCACTGGGAAATGGAGATCTGTGTAGGTACATGAGGCCCTAAAAAAGAGGGTGGATCATGGGGAGTACCCCCAGTTGGTTCAGGAGCTTCACCTCGAAGATGGCCATTTCCAGGCATATTTTAGGATGACGTGGAGGCAGTTTGACAATTTGCTGTCTATCATCGGGCCATATGGCTCCGGGTATCCAACAACCACTACCACCGGTTTCTCCTCCATTGTTTACCAACTGTAAACTTGTTATCGTGACCACCACAGAAGGCCTGCCTCTCAAACCATCTGATTGGGCGATGGGCAAAAAAAAATTGAGGAAAAAGGAGATGACATCGGGCGTTTTTCTGCTTTGAGTTAAAGTTTTTTCAACACAAGGAGTTCAGAGCACAACAGGTGCTTAGAGCACAGGAACGCAAAGTGCATTGCAGCACAAAAACTGCAAGCAAAAAGCTTCATTGTCATAAAAAACAGTTACAGAAAGCCACCTCCAGCTGCTAAAATGCTTTCTCTGTGATCAGGGCCTTATGCAAGAGTCTGACATTCACCAGTGTTTTCTTCTTGGGAGTCGTTCACAGGTAAGAACAGAATCTGTGCTTACTCATAAGCATACTTGCACACATCTGCGCAGGCTGCTATGTTTGTGCAAAGAAATTAATTATTGCATTTTCTTTAATTCTATAGTTGTACAACATTAAAGGATTTAAATCCAAATAATGTTTAATCAATTACAAATTTTTAAGAGTTCTTTTAATTATTTTACAAAAAGCATTATAAACCCTACACTAACACTTCCATTATGGTATGAGGTAAAATAACATGTGACTATATCTGATTTGCTATTGCAGTTAAACCCAATTCGGGGCTATGTCTTATTTTAAACCTGGCAAGGTGGACACTGGCTTCCAACAGCGGGAAAAGAAAGTCATAAGTAACATTTCTGACCTTTATAGAAAATAAGTTTTAATGAGCTTTGAAGACATAGCGTTAAAGTAAAATATCCAAAAGATTTTTATTTTTATTTTTTTTAAACCTTAAGTTAAGGAGCTTTATTTTCTTTGTACAAAGTCAGTCATTGACACTTCCTTCACTTTCATCTTTGGAGGAAATCCTTATTAAAGACTGTCGCAGCAATGATCTAATCTCATTAATAAACAGCTCACTTGCGTCTGGTTCTACAGAGACCTCAACATCTAAACTGCATGCACGTAGGGCCGATTTAAAAGTGGATATTTCAACTAATGAGTGGAACGTAGCCTGTGAGGAGGCTCAAACACAACTAGCTAACACAAGTCTAAAGTTCCTTCAATATAATTGGTTGATGCAGACCTAAATAACACCTGTTAGGTTGGATAAATATAACAGCAATATACCTGACACGTGTTTTAAACGTAATGCAGCTCAGGGAACATTCATATCGATTATTCTGCCCATGAAAATCCCATTACACTCAAAAATGATATTGCTACACATATCCAGCAACAATCTCACTGAAAACTAAAGAATACACATTTATTGACTTTGCTATACTACAGGCAAAACAAACTATAGCTCTTAGCTGGAAGAAAATAACTACGTACAGTTGGTACTTGGATCAAGAACATGGTACAATGTATGGCACTGGCACTGGGTGAAATAGTCCACCTTCCACTTTCACTCCACCTTGCTCTGTCTTTCTCTCCAAAACGTACTTGCTTACCGTGGCACTTCTTTCTGTCTTAAGTCCTGACAATTGTGCTACTATAAAGCAAAAAATTGGCAGGTTGGGTGGTTAATTAATGCATATTTTTACCATCCAATGCACCTTTCTGTGATATTTCATATCCACTACTGAGGATACGTAAGTGACAGTTAGTTTGACATTCACTCTCTGCAAAAGTACATCCACTCCAGAACTAGTGAAGCTTTTTTTTTCCTTTTCAGACTTTTGTTTGGGCATTCATTCTAGACTTAATTCTCTCAGCTTTTCTTCTTCAATTCCTGTGTGTGCACTTTTATGGGGATTGCCTGGGCGTTTATCTGTGCTAATTAGGGCCAACAAGCACATGCTTTCGGCTTACAAGAACATTGGGATTCATCATTTTAAGAACACAGGTGCAAACAAATCTGCAGTTTAAGAACAGTTCATGGATCTGACTCAGACTTTTCTTAGGGATCTTTCTTAACAGCAAATTAAGGAGAAAAAAGGAAGATACTTTTATAAAAGCAAATCAGTTTTAAATTATTTTCACCATTTGACCAATGCAATTCCGAAATGATGTTTCCTGCGGCCAGAGGACTAGGAATATAAAGTGAAGGGGAAAAAAAGAGCATAAAGGAGCTTCGAAATATGTGCCTCTAAATAAAAATTAATAGAAATAAAGGGTTAAACTACAAAGTGTTTGCACAGGAAATGGTATTTTTAAAACCCAATTTCCACCCAGAAAACCAAGTACAATGTGTCCTACATACATATGCAGTATGAAGTACAGTGCTTGTGTATAAGGACGGAACCTTTCCCAAATTACACCATGGGTTTTTTAAATTGATTTCCCATCCAGGCGGTCGCTGGTTTTCATTCCTTTCACTACATTATAAGACACAACTTGCAGAGACTTCAGTCTTGCTTGACATAGGTAATCCATCATGGTGAGCATTGCATTCCCATTATTTTCTGTCACATCAGCAAAGAACCAAATCTTAACATCTAATTTACATTTTGTTGACCCATCGTGACGTTAGTGATAACCAGACTGGCTGCCTCAGCTCACTGCGGACTGTAATCAGTTGGTTTTGGAAGGGACATAAGAGCCAAGGCGACCTCAGTAGTTAGATACAGTATGAATGAATATTCCAACCTATAATTATTCTGGTGCATTTACAAAATGAAATAGATATGTAAATCAGATTTTTGGAGGGGAAAAAAAACCCAGTAAAAAGCAAAATTATATGAAGTGCACTATCAGTGGCAGCATCGTAGCCCTTGAAAAGGGATATGAGATTGTTATTATCTGCTTTTTTTAATGAATCGTGTGTCTAATAAATATGTTTTCTGAGTCCCTTTTGGCAAGACTGTATAATAATGATAATCACACATAAGCCTGCAGAAACCTCCCTCGCAGTCCTAATCTTATTGTTTAATAACATGGCTAACATCACCCTAAGCCTTCCCAGAGAGCCCAACTCTGAAGGTCAGTGCTAATACCAGCCTGCTCATTTATTAAACCAAATGGGAGAATACAGACAGAGAGGAAACAGTGCAAGTAAAAAGATAAAGAGAAGAAGAAAGTATAAAGAGATAAGGATGATAAAAGTGGGACTAGAGAGAAGGAGAGGAAAATAGAGGGGTAAGGGAAAGAGTAAAGGGCAAATAAGAGGGGTCAATGAGGAAGTTAACAAGGGGATAAGACAAAGTATAAAGTGATAAGTGGGCAAAATGGGAGATAAGGGAGGGGAGGGTTTCAGAGGGAGAGATGAGAAGAGAGGGACGGATAGAGAAATGACCGCCTTAATTAATGGACTGTAATATATGACAATATTCCTGGGTTCCAAGATAATATCAGCAAAAATTACAGCCTTCATCACGGGCACACTGTGCAAATATACGATGACCTTGACAGAGGAACTCAAGTGGCAGGGAAATTTGAAAAAACCCTTGACAGGAATTAAACGTGTCTTGCCGGCTATAAAAAGTTATGATAGCTCCAATTATGAAAGAAGCTGATGAAAAACGTTGAGTCCTTTTTTTTCCTCCTTAAAATCTGCTGCCGTCATTCTGGTGCAGAATCCAGACCAGCTAAATGCGTTGTGTTAGTGCCAGCATTTGGCTTGCCAAGTTGGCTTTAACACACTATTGACAGTTATTTGTGTTTATCTGAAACTAAAGAGGAGTTCATTTTCAAAGTATTTCAAGTCAGTTTTACAGGGAAGAAATATGACTGATGTTCTCATCTATATAATGGATTTAGGGAGTGTCCACTATGTCAAACATGGAGTAGTTTTATCCCTATCCTTTAGTGTCTGCTGAAGAGTTCCTGAGCAATGAGACAAACCCCATCTTGGTACCCTACTTGCATCCCAAGGCGTTCCCAGGCCAGATGAGATATGTAACCCCTCCAGCATGTTCTGGGTCTGCCCCGGGGCCTTCTACCAGTTGGACGTGCCTGGAACACCTCTAACGGGAGGCACCCAGGAGGCATCCTGATCAGATGCTCGAACGACTTCATCTAACCCTATTCGACACAAAGGAGCAGCGGCTCTACTCCGAGCTCCTTCCGGATGTACGATCTTTTTACCCTATCTCTAAGGCTGAGCCCAGCCACCCCATGAAGGAAACTCATTTCGGCTACGTGAATCCGCAATCTCATTCTTTCGGTTTCTAACCAGAGCTCATGACCATAGGTGAGTGTTGGGACATAGATGGATCAGTAAATCGAAAGCTTCACCTTCCGGCTCAGCTCTCTCTTTACCACGATGGTCCGGCGCAGTGACAGCATCACTGCAGGCATTGCACCAAACTGCCAATCCATCTCACGCTCCATTCTACACTCATTCGTGAACAAGATTTTTAAACTCGCTTGAGGCAACAACTCTCTCCCAACCCAGAGGGGGCAATCCACAGTTTCTCAACGTGCTGCTAAAATAGCTTTACTGGTCTGGCAGTTCTGACAGACTGAAGCTCACACCAAACATTCACTGTTATGTTCATGGTTTACTGCTAACCTCACGTCCAGCATTTCACTTAGCCTTTTGTGCCCACATGGCCACCACGGCATCTTTATGGGTATCAGCTCTTTCTCAACTGCATTTCTCTCAGATTTGAGTAGTTTTGCCTCTGTAACTAAAAACCCAGGGTTGATTTTTAGTTTTGATGTCTTCACTCAAAAACCTCTTGAACTATTTGGATTGCTTTTTTGTTTTTTATAAAAATATCTTGTATCTGTGTTCTACTTCTTAAGAGTCATAAGTTGTTACAAGCAATGTTAAAGTCACAGTTAAATCTGCTCCTACATACAGGGGGCAGATATAACATCATATGGGATATGTGAAGCATTTAATTAAACCTAATTCAACATCTACAAGTGTGTTCAAACATGTGTCTGAAGCTCCTCTCGTGTCATACTAAATATCTTCAAAGGAAAAGTCATGCACCTCAGCACTACTGCTGTAAAAAAAAATCCCAGGGGAGACACTGTGATACAGTACACTAATCTGCATCAGCAATTCTGTTCAAAGCAACTTAATGCTGCGAAACCATTTAGTGCCTCACAGAAAGCAGTTTGACGTCATGTAGTGCAGCAAAAAGTAAGGAATGTGGGATGTTGGATGAGTGTCTGCATGGCTGTCTTTGACCGTGATGTTGCAGGTTTGTGTCCCATTTTACAGAACAATTAAGTGTTGAAAATGTTCCTGTTTAATCATGAATATGATCTGATCCTGACGGCTACGCCATGTGTGTGGGTATTCTCATGGCCTGAGTGGGGGAGCGCTTGGCGTCCAGAGCCAGTCCAGTGACTTTCACTTATGCCCTGGATGTCAAGGTGGTAAATTTTCCTCTCACTGAGGACTTGTGCTGTCTTGGTGGTCTCGTACATGGTTTGGACATTCCATGTTCCAAGGCAGATCTTGGATTGTTGGCCCTGGTAGACCCTCTTTCCAACTTCTGATTTCCTTTCGGCTTTTATCAGGAGTGGTCATCCTGTTGCCATTTTGGTGGCTGGGATCTACTAAATGCCTGATGTCAACAGTTTTGCTTATTGTAGCTTCTTTAATGGTGGTTTTTTTTTCAGGGTGGCATTGTTAGCCCCACGCCCAACCCCCAAGCTTGGAGGGCCAATTTGCTGACTTTCGTCGGGCACCTCTCCTGAGACCAACCCGGTAAGGTTGAAACTACCAGGAACCACAGACCCCCTGTAACAGTGTAACAGTGGTTAGCTCTCAGGTTCTTAGAAGTGCGCAAGCCCCTCCACCACGACAAGGTAACAGCATAGGGAGATGGCTGGGCCATGTTAAGAATGGAACAGGACCGGATCATGAGAGCTGCCTTAAGATGGACACCACTAGGCAAAAGAAAACCCAGAAGGCCCAAAACCATCTGGCAAAGAACTGTGACACTGGAGTTGGACAAGATGAACCTGTCATTAGGAGAGGTGCAACATGCTGTCAAGGATCAAATGCAATGGAAGGAGCACATTGAAGCTTTATGTCCCACAGGGGATGAAGAGGGGTAAGTAATTAAGTATGATCAGATCGTAATCAACTAAAATGATTTAGCTGACCATGACCTCTGACCTCACTGAGGACAGACAACATATTCAAAAAGAAAAAGAATATCAGTGCACTTTTTGTGGTGTGAAATTCTGTACAGATCATTACATGGGAAGTGGTTAGAAGTAGTCTTTGGATGAATGTAAGTGTTGGTAAATGGGTGAATAGATCAATTCCATCACAGCTACATATTGACATTCAATTTCTGCAGCAGGTCCGTTTCAAAGTTTACTGGTGGAAGCTGTCTTTGCAAAGCTGACAAGTTAAAATCTGATTCTAGAGGAATTTTAAATCAGTATTGATGACATGTGAAATGCAGGAAAGCAAAATTGAAAAAGTAATTCCTTGTATATTATAATACAGCACATCTTTGCATGTGGAAAGCATATAAGTTATTTCTGTCCTGCTGCTGAACTCCAGAGTGCCGGAGCTGCCACGGAGCTATCAATCACCCAACACTTGGAACAGCAATCAGCCTGGTTTGTCAAGCTGTTGCTGCGGCGGCTAAATGGAGCGCGGGCGAAACTCCACCGCGCAACACTGGAGCTTCCAGCATTATTTTCATTGTTATTTGAGTCAGCGATCAAAGGACAGCCATTCCAAGAGGGACTCGAGGCTATTTCCCTGTTGCCACAGAGGTACAGAAAAAAATTCACGGATGATTTTTCCATGGCCGTGTGCTTCCAGCGCTGGCTGTGTGACTGTTTTCCAAGTACTGGCAGGTACCGAGGGACCCTCACATGAGTAGGTCTGAAGCTGCAATCAATCATGTGTGACTGCGGAAATGTAACAACCACATACAGCAGACAATACATGCAGTGCATGCACACAATGATGTGCTCAGAATCACAAAGGCACACACACACCTTGGATATGCACATGTCCACCTGCTCTCTTTGTCTCTTGATCTTGCACTGAGACACAAAACAACACAGGTGTGATGGGAAAAGAACTGCTGTCAGGTTCAGTGGTTGCAAAACACACCGTCGCATCTGTAATCCAAGCAGCCGAGAACGCACAGATTACTACTCCCTCTCCTGAGCTTCAGCTGGCGTGCTATGAAGGACTGGGAAAAAAGGTGTAAAACAAATAACTTTGGAGAAGCCCAGCGGTGCACGCACAGAGATTTATTTGGACTGGAGCAGAGCCCGCAGTGTTGTTGCTCTGTCCTTGATGCTAAAGTTTACTTCCAGCTTCACGCTCATCATCTGTCAGAGGGAGACTAATGATGCCGAGCACAACATTTGCTGGGATGAAAATCATTATCAGCGAATAATTTTCCCTGACAGTCCGTCCTCTCTTTCCAGTAGCCCTCATGAATACTCCTGACTTCAAAGAAAGACTTGACACAGAGTGGAGAGCGCTCTTTCCACTGTGCACAGTTAATATCAGTTAACTGGAATATAGGTTAATTGATGTCATAGGTTATGATGATGATAATGAATGATGACAACAACCGTAGAGATAAAAGATTACACGAGTACTCCTAAACAATACAGAAGAGCATTTTGCTCCTTTAATCAGATCACTTATAAAATCAGAATTTGACAGAGATAGAATCTTTGTGAAACACACATCTATAGGTGGGCATGTGTGTGTATTTTAGCAATGACCTCCAGTTCAAGCCTCACACACAAACACAGAAAGCAGCGCTAAGCCGTAGGCACACACTGCCAACACGCAAAGTGTGGAGAAAGAAAAGTCATGACAAAAAATGTGTGTTTAGTAGCTGTTTGGGTGTCAGTTTAAATATATGCAGATTGTGCATGTTTGCATGAATTCTTGTAATAAGTTTGTAAACTTATATTGAGTGTGCATATCTAGTGTGAGCTGAATACAAACATGCAAAACATCCTTCTGTCTCAATGACCAATGATGGGACACTCTTTTAAATATCTTTATTGGCTGAATTAGGCTCTGATAGTGTCTGATGGGTAAAAAAATACACCCACCTAGATTTTTTTAGGGTTAAGGCCCTGACACACCAAGCTGATGGTCGACTGCTGGTCAAAGTCAAAGCCAGTGGTAATGCCCTTGTTGGTGTGGTGTGTCTCACATTGTTGCCCCTCATTAGCTTTTTTTTTTTTTTGGCAGATTCAACATGTTGAATTGGTGTTAGCTGAGTGGAGCCCATTGGTGAATGAAATCACTCTGACTCTCCCTACAAACATGCAAAAATATCCTTCTGTCTAAATGTCTACATACAAGAGGTCGACTGATTACTTGGTATCGCCGATTTATTGGTGTTGATAGGACGTTATACAAACTATTCCGGTCTCTCTTTTTGAATGAGGAACATAGACAACCACCATCTGCTGGTATAGAGAGTTATCTCTCCTCACGTAAGTGCTGAACACACATGCTGGTTGACGATTTGCTGTAGTCTTGGCGGTGTGTTCATGTGTAACTTTTTTGGCCGAGACATGGCGATTTAATGTGAAGTCGGTTTGGTGCATCTTAGTTTCAGTGTTGCCAACTCTTTTCCAATGTAAGTAGCTTGCACTAGCTCCAAAAGTTGCTTGAAGTCGCTAAATAAACAGTATGTGTGTGAAGGAATTACAGCATAATATATTTGAATATATATTTCTCACATTTTTTCTAATGGTCTGAATTAGTTGATAAATTCGTAGCTAGTTGCTATTTTGAAATAAAGTTGCAAAGAAGGTTAGTTTGATGTCAGTTTCAGATTTAGATAATTATTTAGGTATTTTTTACTTTAAGTTTGATACTGTGTGCTCCAGATTTATTCATTTATTTATTAACACATTTATTTGACAATGTCAAATCTCAGAAGATGATATCAGCCAGTTACTCAGCTATCAGATTTTTTCTGCTCCAAACTATCATTATTACATCGACCTTCAAAAATCCACTATCTACATACAGACATGCAGGCAAAGTAACACACAGAGGACACACACATGCACAGGTTTTCAGGTAAAGGTCATTTGTCTGCATTTAGCTCAGTCCATGTGGGTTTGAATCAATGCGAATAATCTCCTTGTTGGACTGGGGAATGGAAGTCCTATAATCCAACTTTCCCTCTTCGATGCAACACATTTGCATCTGTTTCTTTTTATCAAGATATATAGGAATTAATTAAAATATGCTCCCTCATGTACTAAATATAAACTGTACAGCACATAGGCAGCAGCTTTGGTGAAACAGTGGAGAAACAGACGGTCAATAACAAGCGGAAAGAACCGGCCAGAGTAGACACAGCCAGAATCGATAGACTTCTACCTTAATGTACCCAAAAGTCAGTCGTTTCTTCTTTCTTTCTTTCTTCCTTTCCTCCTTTCTTTCTTTCTCTCTAAGGCAGGGGGTTAGATACTGAACATGGGCAGAAGCCAGTGTAGGTCTGTGCTAATGTCTTTTTTATGTGTTGGCTGTTAAAGGTAAGAACGGAAAGAGAAGGAACGGCACTATCATCATCATTATCGTCATGATTAGTGGCTCAGAACAACAAATATATCCACATGTTAAAGATCTTTTTCTCAAATTAACCTTTATTTGTATCATCATCGTCTCTGTTTGCAATAGAAACGCAATGTATCCACAGACAGGTCAGCCTTTTTGCCGCAGACAGAAACCACAAAAATGTAGACATGTCAGAGCCACAACAACAGGACAAGCAAATGGGTGAAATTAAGAGGCTTTGTTGGTGCTTAGGAGGTATGTCAAAACACGTGTTATGGATGAATGTGTAAAGTGAGGGCCCTTTAAGAGAAAGAAGAGTGAAAGGACGCAAATTAGTGACTGAGTGAAGGAAGTTGAGCGTGTTGGATGTTGGAGTAGGTATCATGATATCAAAACCTGATATATAGACTGATAACACATTCCCAAAAACACCGGCACACTGTATGTGTGGATACATGTACAAATAAAAAACACATGCACACACACACCCGTACAAGGTTAGTTAGAGGCCCATCCTCTGCTTCAGCCTGTCTGAAGTCGAGCTATAATGACATCCAGGTATGTTTGCTCTTCATTTTACACGGCTCATCGCAGCTCCAAACAGGGTATCAGCACAGGGGGGAGTCTGTGTTTGTGCATTTACGTGTGTGTGTGTGTGTGTGCGTCAAGTGTGTATTTTCGTATATACAGAGATCATGATGTCCTTGTGCACATCTGTATGGCAGTGTGAACTTGCACGCTGCTTGCTCCTTGTGTGCACTGCTGCTATGTTTGTGTGTTTGTTGCAGTGTGTATGAGCTCATGTAATCAAACGTGCATTAGTGTGTCCTTGTACGTGTGTGTGTGTGTGTGTGTGTGTGTGTGTGTGTGTGTGTGAGCGGGCAGGACTTTGCCCACATGCGTAGACGGAGCCCTTTCCCCGGCTTGTTGACATTCC
>JAPZEB010000011.1:5643202-5659457 GCA_029783705.1 Chaetodon striatus | reverse complement strand
AAAAATGATATTCTTCTTAACTAGGATGACAGGTTAGAGGAAATTCAAGTTTTTATGTTAAAATGATAGGTATAATCTGGAACATAATTAACTCATGAACAAAATAAGAGTCTTGATAAAACACTAAATTGCTAATTACATGGTGTCAAATCAAGTTTGAAACTGGAGACCTAAAGTTTGTGAAGCAGTGTGTTTTAGGGGGGATGTTTGCAGTCAAACAATGTATTTTATTACATGACTAAATTTAAAAATTGAACTATCGCCTTGCTGTTGTATGCCTTCGCAAACCAATGAAGTTGCAGTTACAGTTTACATCCATGTGCAATAAGATGGACACAAGGTCCCAGTGACCTTGACCTTTGACCACCAAAATATAATCGGTTCATCCTTGAGTCCAAGTGGACATTTGTACCAAATTTGAAGAAATTCCCCAAAGGCATTCCTGAAAAATTGCTTTGACAAGAATGAGACAGACAGGAGGTCAAAGTGACCTTAACCTTAGACCACCGATCTAAATCAGTTCATCCTTAGGTCCAAGTGAACATTTGTGCAAAATCTGAAGCAATTTCCTCAAGGTGTTCCTGAGATACTGCATTCACGAGAATTAGACAGACACAAGGTAACAGTGACCTCGACCTTTGACCACTAAATTCAAATCAGGTCATCGTAGAGTCCAAGTGGACGTTTGTGCCAAACTTGGGGAAATTTCCACAAGGCATTCTTGAAATATCGCTTTGACAAGAGTGAGATAGATGGGAGGTTAAGGTGACCTTAACCTTAGACCACAGAAATCTAATCAGTTCATCGATGGATCCAAGTGGATGTTTGTGCCAAAATTGAAAAAGTTCCCTCTCAAAGTGTTTTTTAGATATTGCGTTCACCAGAATGCGATAGTCTTGACCAGTAGTCACAAAGTCAAAGTGAGTTTTGATTTTTGAGAACCAAAATCGAATCAGTTCATCCTGAGTGGACATTTGTGCCAAATCTGAAGAAATTCTCTCCAGGCATTATTAAGATATTGCATAACGAGTATGGGACAGAAGGACAGACGGACAGACAAGCTGAAAACATGTTGTCTCCGGCCACAGCTGTCGCCAGCACAGAGGCATAAAAAGACCTCTCCTATTTGTTGAGTAATTCACTGCGTGCCATCATTCATTACCTCTACTTGTGTATTAGGTTATTATTATGTTACACGTCTTTCAGTGTCTTGCTTAAGGACACTTCATCAAGGTGAACGTCCAGCCTGACACTTCTACTTAGGAAATGAAAGAAAAAGTGCAGCATATCATTAAAGTCATGCGCTGGATTTGCACCCCAGAACATAATGAGAGGACTGCGTGCACCTAAACCTGCTGAGCACTCAGGACGTCATCTTACATCACACTTGTGTGCTTACTGTAGTAGCCCCAGGAAGAGTCATCTACTTCTGAACAGCACTATTCTGGAGGACTACACTTAGTCATCACTGACATCGCTGATGTCATTATCTAAACCCACCCTGTGTCTACACAAGTGTGTGTGTGTCTGTGTGTGTGTGTCAGAGTACGAGAGAGTCATTCATTATCTCAGTCAACTCTCTCTGTTCACCACAAGCCCTGTAGGCACACATTCTGTCAGCCATTCTCTTACTCTCTGTCTCTCCCGGTGATGCTATAATTCAGCATTTAAACTCGAGCTGTCTGTCTCTTTCCGTCTCCATCCGCGTCTCTCGTTCCGCCGTTCTCTTTCCACCTGCTGCACCTATCTGTCATCCTCTGCACCTTTTCTCTACCCTTCTCCATTCACCTTTCTCATATGCTGTCACCTCTGTCATTCACTACCTTTCTTTCCAAGCCAGTCCTTCTCTCCTCTTTCTCTTTTCTCCTCTTTCTGTCTCCCTCGCTCGTGTCCTCCAGTAAACGCTGATGACAGCATTTCCTATTTTCACACAGCACAGAGCCCTGAACTTCCCGGAGGAATTGCTACGACGATGATACGCCAATGAGTAAGCAGGGGCGGTGACAAGCTCTGAATGTAAATCCGTTTCAGTGTATAATCCCATAGTTCATTTGTCTTCATATAGACTGACTTAGCTTGAGCAGCATGAAGTACTGTTTAGAAAAAGATTAGTTGGGGTTTTTACTTTCAGAAAATTAAAGCATATCAAATAGAGTACGGCGCTGGAATAAAAGGAAATTTGTCAATTCAAGCCGTCACATGTGGGAGGAAAACACAAATGAGTAACAGCTCCTCTTCCCACAGAAAAACTACTTCTAAGACGCCCTCGAGCAAGGCATCGAACCTCCATCTGCTCCGGTGGAGCTGCCCCGTAGCCAACAACAGAAAGCTTTATTCACGACGCACTTCCATGTTGTTAATATGCACAGCAGCGTGAATGCGAATCAGAGCATTGCTCAAAGAAATATACAGGCTCAGTCAACATTACCTGAATAAATAAAGGTTAAAATATATATTTTAATTTCCCTCAGCCTGAGGTGCTCTCTGAGTAATCATCTGAATTCTTATTATATTGCTGAAATTGGCTCTAGCCGCACAGCCCGTGATTATAGAAAGTAACAAAATTATTTATTTATTTTGAGTGCTAGGTAAGTGGCTGTGTAATTTCAAATAAGTGGCTATTTTCATTGCTCATGCAAAGAGTGCAGATTAGAATTCAATGAAAAAGTGAATTATGGGAACGAAAACAAAGCAGAAAAGTCAATCTCCAAAGTAAAGAAAATCATCTAACATCATTACCAGGAGGTATAGACGCAAATGAAGCCGCACAGAAACGTGTGTGTTTCTATCCATGCGTAGGTTGCGTGTGTGCTGCTCTAAGTAAACGCTTGACTCATCAAGGTCCCCCCTACACACACACACCTACCACTTTGCTCCTGCCTTTTCATTGTTTATTAGCGATGCAATCTGTTATAAACGTTCCGCTGAGCATCAGCGACGCTTTGCCCCTATGCGCAATACCTTACGTCCACCCTGGCTGCATGTCAATGACCTGCAGTGGGGAAATATCCCATCAGTGGTGGTTCAAAGGTAGTGGGTGTGATGGTCAGAACAGAATAAATGCCAAAAAATAAGAGCAGAAAGAGAGGTAGGGAGGAGGGACAAATGAAAAGCTGGTGCCATTAAGTAAAAGAAAGAAGACAGAGGTGAAGTCAGACAAAAAGATGAGTTAAAAAAACATGATAGAGAAGAGGAAGGGATGGATTGTTACAGGAACAAGCGCAGGAAGAGTAGGAGGGAGGAGATGTGAATAAGTGAATGAAAGAAAAACAGCATGATAGAAATTAAAGGAAAAAAAGAAAGACGAAAAATCTCTAACTCTACACGTGCTGCTGCGGACAAAGCATATTCACAAGTGCTGCTGCACGCACAAACACACACACAAATACACACAGACGGATGCCTGTGTGCAGTTTACGTAACTGTGTTTGTCTACCGATTATCATGAACTTATTTAAGACTCTTATGCAACATCACTTAGGATACTCAACATTCAGAATCATTTTTCTCACACGGGATTTGGAAACTCTGGTCTCCCGCGTAGCTCAGCCAAATATCTAACCACCCAAGCTGAAAGAAGTCCCTAAACTTACTCTGACTGAAAGAATAAACTTTAAAAGTATGAAATATACTTGAACCCTGAATAGCGAACACAGTGGTGGTATTTTATCTTTTCAGAGCAGAGAGTCTTAACATCTGTGGGTGGGTATTATTCACTTGAAAATGTCAAAACAAGAAATGAAAAAAATTTTGTTGGGATCCTGGAGGGGTTTATTCTGTTTTCATATCTCATTTCAAACCAACTGATAATTGTCACCCACCAGTGGGAAACATTTAATGACTCTGGAGCCGAGCCAGAATGACGATATGCATTGTTGACTAACAGAAAAACATGGGTGTAACTCCAGAAATCAACCCATTTTCAGACACTGACGTTAATCAGCTCACATGAGGTAGAGCATAGTTGAAGTTCAAGTGGAAACTTTAACTTCTGGCGCCTTTATTTACCCACTGTTAACGAGCCAAACTCTCCAATCCAAGGCCAAAAAATGCATTTCTGTATTAATTCATGCATCTGCTCTTTAAACTGTCTTACTGGTTTTAAATATAGATGCATTGCACCGAATATGCGAGCCTAGTTGGATGTAAAATAAATACTTGATGCGGATGGTTGCATTCGAGATTTATGATGGATTATATACATGTAAAATTTAGTTTCGCCAGTTGCAAAATGTATTTAATAGAATTCTTTATAAGTCATTACAGAACCATAATGCAGCTAATTGGAGAAATGTGTGGTTTGCGGTGTAACTCTCAACAACCGTGGCTTTCCAACAACATTACAACCGATGATTAACACAAGCAAAAACGGATGAAGAACAACAAACAGAGCAGAAATGGTACAGAGCACAACACTGTCAGTAATTTTACAGTTCCAGCAAATGTAGTTTTGTATGTAAACAGCGGATGGAGAACCAGCGTTCTTCTGGGAGCAATATGTTTGTATCAGCTGTCTATAGGTTGCCCTTTTCGTTTAATACTCCCTACTGGTGTCTGCAAGCAGTTAGCTTTAAATATGGGTTCAATGGGGCTTGTTTTCCTGTCTTCAAATAAGCCATTTGGTGCCATTTTTCCCTGTAAACGATCAAAACAACTTCCACTGACTGGAAAATTACCCTTTAGTTGGTGATCCATCACAGTAAACAATACAAATGTTGGCCCTTGTCTAATTTCTTAGTTTTTATGCTACTCCCTTGTGACCAGGTTTTGAGTTATTTTCTGTGTGTGTGGGCGCGTTCAGGGACATCTCATGGGCACACAATATGATTCTTGCTCTCTAATCAGGTGTGCAAAGCCAGAGGGCACGCATGTCAAAGCACATTTGACGTAATAAAGTTTTTACTTAAGAATGAAACCTTTAATTGCAGTAATTGAGCTCCACTCTCCCTCCTGTCAATCTGCTCACACTCAGGAGCATTTCTGCCAGCAAATAATCGACCGAAAACACACACCTTCAGAAATTTAATCATTGTTTGCCTCCTTGTGTTAAATTCTGTGTTAATTGTGACAGCAGTTAACAACAAGCTGAGTGTGGGTTAGATCAGGCGTGTCAAAGATAGGCCCGTGGGCCAGAACCGGCCCACCAAAGGGCCCAATCCAGGCAACTAGATGACTAGACTTCCTTTTAGTCTAGTCATCTAGTCTAGTTGGTTCGAGGAGCAAGTTAAACATGTTGATCTGTTCGGTACACACAACATCTATTGCATGTCTGTCCATCCTGGAAGAGGGATCAGTCCTCAGTTGCTCTTTATGAGATTTCTAACATTTTTTCCCCATATAGGGGTTTGTTTGGGGTGACGTGGACAGTTTATTCACAAATGTCAATCGATGATATAAGTGTTTGTTCATAACATGATGTTGACAGAACAAAGTCAGTGTAGCACCCAGACAGTCTACAGCGCGGACCAGCTAAAGTTAACTTGGCATACATTGTGAATATTTACTTACACCATCACCCAGACACTAACATAAATGCCAGGAGCAGCGATCAGCATGTAAACTGGAAAATAACTCTCTGCTCAGTCTGTTTTACCTTAAAAACCCTGTGCCTGGCCTGCCCAGCGTCTTAGCTTTCACCGGTGCTAATGGCATAATGTAAAAAAACAGCACAGCCGCCTCCCACTCATGTTATTCTTATACACACAGGAGACTGCAAGGTGCTTTCAAATTCATTTATCCATTCATCAATGCAGTTAACTTTTTAAAATAAAAAAGGATGTGGACCATGTAATATTGAATAGAACGTCAATTGCGTGCTGTTTCAGGGGAAATATTACAGTGGGCTATGCAAACACTGGACCCTTCGCAGGCTTGTGTATATTTCTCATATATGTATGTCCCACAATGGGCAAGCGTGACCATCTGCACATGTTTACAATCCGACTGGCACCCCTGTGTTTTCGAAGTGAAGATATGGAGGTAGGTTGAAGGGAAAAGGTCCTGGACAAGAGCCACTGTAGGCAAGTAAAATAATCTTGATTTAATTATGGATCACCAAAAATACAGATTGCTTTATTTTAAAAGAAAGAGACAAATAAATCATGTGTTGATAGCAAACATTTGATAATTGTTATTATCTAATTGTTACCCTCTGAATCGTAAACAAACCTAGTTGAAATTGCACCTATTTTTCTTGAGACATGTCAGGCAATTCATCTGTTTTGTAAAAGGATGGATGTCTACAGAATATACTTGTAATTCTTTCCACAAACAAAGGGAAAATATTGGAGCTGATGGCACTTATAGGTTATTGTGCAATGTTTTTTATGGTCTGGCCCTTCTGAGATCAAATTGGGCTGTTTGTGGCCCATGAACTAAAAATAGTTTGACACCCCGGGGTCAGACAATACAATGTTTGGATTAAATGTATAAATCTAGGGTGAAATTTTGCACACAGCAAAATGACTGAGCGACTTTAATACAGGTATAGACACAAGCTAATAATCTAAAGCTCTAAATGGCACCAGTACTGTTGTTGATGTCCCGCTAAATTCAGTAAACCGCACAAGACGACAAACCTCCATATGGAGTTTTAAAAATGGCACGGAATAAACACAAACAGGATTCCAGTTCATGAACGATGAGTTACAAGGCAATTCTTAGGAAAGAATGGAAACATAAAAGGATGAATAATGACTGAACAAAAGTAATCTCGCAGTGTTGTTATCCAGCACAATGGGATGACAAACGCTCACTGGTGTACAGCAAAGTGGCTGTAATGGTTTTTATTGTTTGGAGGTGGCTCAGAAAAGAGGTGATGCAGAGATGGATGTTAATCAAACGCTTTCCGGCTCTCATACGCATTCGTATAAACGAGCGGAGGCATATGTGCGGCTTTTTGGAGCTCCATTTTAGATTCCATTTCGCAGCCGTGTGAGATGACTGACAATCGCTGTCAGATTCCACTCCATTACTCGCGAGCACACTCAGACACACATATATATATCGATTGCTAAACTCTGCAGCCTGTGGATTGGAGCCAATGTGAAGTGGGTGAGTGTGGGAGGAGGTATGCACATACGAACATGCACGTTGGGGGATAAAGGGGGTATTCAAGGACGCTTGCACTGACATAGAAATGTGGACAGAAACCCACATGTCAAACAGCTTAAACTAAAGGCAGTTCCACCTGCTTCCTGTTGTCTCACTTTATTTGTCACTTGGGAGAAGTGGCAAGGAGAGTAGTTAAAATCAGGAGAGAAGACTTATTCTGTTAAACTTCCCTAGACTCCTCTCTAAGATGATTACTAGGGTCACAGGATTGCTGTAAGAGCACTTACACTCTGACTTTTGTGTTTCCTATTTTTGGAGTTGCTGGTACGGCTGGTGATCTACAGAAAGACTCAAAGCTTAATCTGCTGTTGCATTTATTGTAAGCTGCAGATGGATAAAACTGTAGGCTTACTGTCAGAAATGTAGAAAGGGAACAGGAAAGCAGAGGAGAGGAGACGAAATAGACAAGATGAGACAAAAAATGTAGGAGCCAGATCAATGTCAATGTAAGAAATGGGGTAACGGAGGAGGCTGTTTTGAACTCAAAACGCTTGTCTGATCATTCACACTCCAAATATCACACACACACAACCGTTTAGCCCGAAGCCAAAATGCTCCTACTACCCAGCAACCCAGTTTTCGACACCTTTATCGGGATTCAGCTCTCCATTTATACTTTGTTTGTCACCCTACCTTGCGTCTCTCTGTCTCTCCGTCTGTCTACCTTTCTCTGTCTATCTATATCTGTTGTCTGTGTTTTGCTGCCTCTGCAATGGAGAACTTTGGTTGCACAAGGTGTGAAATGAGACTGTATTGATCTGTCTGCCTGTGTGGAGTGTATGTGGGTTTATGAGTGTGTGAGTGAGTGTGTGTGTGTGTGTGTGTGTGTGTAAGAGAGAGTTGCCCTCAATGTCATCTTTGGGTAAATCACGTCTTCATCTCATCAGAGTGCATGTGCACACCAAGCCAAAATGAGTAGGATAATGACATCATTACTAAGTCAGACCTCACACACACATGCCATTCTCTAACAGTGTCATAGCTCGTTTACTCCCTAATTTACCAATATGCTGCTATATCATATGGATGTGTATAGCAGTGTATTCTATTTTTACTGCAGCTGGGCCTTTCATAATAACTACTTTTAGTTGATACATTGTCTTTGAGATAATTGCGATAAAAGATAATGATTATTGTCATTTTGAGACCATTTAATACCACTAATGTAATAATAACCCTTTCAAAGAGCAATGAACTTTTAATTCTTAAGAATACTAAGACATTAAAACTAGAATTAAAAAAACAAACAACAACAACAACAAAAAACGTTAATATATACAAGAAATAATATGTGAAATTATAGTACCTTTTTAGCCCAAAATTGCTCTGTTTGATATTCAGTCATTCACTCAATTTCCGTAAAAGCTTATCCTGTTGGAGGTTGCGGGGGGGCTGGAGCCTATCCCAGCTGACATTGGGCAAGAGGCAGGCTACACCCTGGACAGATCACCAGACTATTACAAGGCTGACACATATAGACAAACAACCATTCACACACAGATTCACACCAATAAAGCTAACGTGCATGTCTTTGAAATGTGGGAGGAAGCCAGAGTACCCACAGAAAACCCACTCAGACACAGGCAGAACATGCAAACTCCACACAGGAGGGCTCTTCCATTTCACGGTTATTACAAAATTTGATTGACAAAACAAAACCAAGTGATGCCTCTTGCAGCTAACAGACAAGCTTAGCGAAGCTTCAGGCACAGATAGTTAACTCCATACCCCGTTGGTGTGTTGCAGGTGGATTTACAGAGTGTAGGATAAAGTCATTGGAGGGTAAAACTACAAATGACACAGTTTTTGGCTCACTGCCAGTTGTTGGCAAGCTAACGAATATCAAGACACTGCAGCTGCAGGCTACCGGTGAGCTACGCTGTGTCGACTATGATGATGTTTAATTTTCTTTTGACTTGTGCAAGTTCGCAGGACTGGAGAGGGGAAAACAAAAAAGGAGAATCACTGCACCCAAGTGCAACCCAGTCTCACTCCGAAGTCGTCGAATACCAGCGTTTGGGCAGTGACTTGCGGCGTCAGACACTGATTTAAAAAAAGACGTCCATTAACGTCAGCATGATACGCAGAGGGTCACCATTATTGTTCAATGAGGGAGACATGGCAGGACAAGGACGAAAGTTAAGGCAGCAAAAGTCCGAATGGGGCGGGCAGGAGGGTTGGTGGATGGGTCCAACAAACATTGACTTTCACCCAGGAGAGCAGTGTCTGCGTCCCGTAAGATTATAAAGCCAAACCCTGTTCTTTTTTTCAGATTATAAGTACAGAAGTGTATTTTACCATTTTTTACAATGCATGTAACTTGACACGATGTCTCTGAACATCAACAATGCACCCAGGGGACTTTACATGACATAACTGAACATGGAAAGTCCATGACCTAAAGTCGATGTGTGTTGCCAAGTTTTGAAATGGTCTGGAAAACCCTGCTGTTTATTCTCCAATCATGCTGGCTAAAATGTTGATGACATTGTTTTGTAAATGTAAAAATGTGTAAACACAACAGGCGATACTGAAGTCATCAAAATATCAAGGTCATGTCCGTATATATATATGCACCACAGGATAAGTTGGTAATTATCATGACAGGCATGACTGCCTCCATACACCATATCTCAAAGGTCTGGAGACATGCTTTTTTTTTGCCATACATGCTTCTGCTAATTAATCCTTATCTTACATAAAATGGAAGAGAATTCACTCAGCCTTATTAAAAGTAATTAGACATGTGACTGAAGACAGAGCAGATGAGACACATAGTGCTCTGAGAAATGGCATCAAAGAGGCATTTAAGTAGAGATGTCTCCTATACTCAACATAGTTCACCAGACCACACATTTTACCATCTGACAGCCAAAGGCCTGCAGTTTTGGCCACAAAACAAGCCAAAAATGCAGCAATAAATTATAACTGAAGTAAACATTAGCCACCTTCCTGAACAGCTGTGCTTAGTTTAATTGCTCGCGCTGATTGTTTCCCCCAGAATCATTATGGTTGCAACTTTTGCATTCCTGTCCAGTTCTGTCTGCTCTTCTGTTCAGTACACGACCCTGCTACCTCTCAGTGAACCACTTCAAAAACTTTCCGCCTGTACGGCTACATTTGGGACCGGACTCCTGTTGCTGCCCATTACTGAACTGTGACAAATCCCTGTACAGTCTGCTGGCTTGAGTGTCACAGTTTTACTTCCATATACAGTCAGTGTAACAGCCATCCCTCTGAAAGCCATTATTAAACCTTCAAGATTTCATTTTCTTTTACAGCATAAGAGGATCAGTGGCAGTAAAACGTGGGGAAAGAACCTGGTCGATTTTGAGATGCAGAAATATAAGATAACAATTTTGTGATTATTCTCATCTAGAGCTTGATTGCAGAGTTTAGTGCACTTTTATTCCTCTTAAAAACCCAGTTTTTGTTGCCATCTCTTAGTCATAGCTCATATCCAGCTACTTCCTGCCTCTTTTCTAATCTTATTCCTACAATCATTCACATGGTCTTTGCTTAACACTTTAGCTTCTTGTTTGACTTTCTTCTCCCAATTCCCCCTTTTTTTTTTTAGCCATCCTTAATAGCTACCTGGCCATGTTTTTCTAACTCATTTCATTTGATTCCCTCTGCCTTCCCTCCTCTTCTCTCCAACCCTCATTTTTCTTCAATTTCATCATTCCCTTGCTTGCTCCATCTAGCCTCCACCAGCTCTCTCACCCTATTTACCCCTTATCCTTTACTTCCTCTACTTTCTCCACTCTCCCTTCATCTTTCCTTCCACTCTCCAGCACCCTCCCTCCATCACCTTCGTCGGCTCTCTCTTCTGCTCCCCTTCTGCATTCGTTCCTCCCAGTCTTCACATCCCTCCTCCCTCATTCCCCCCTCCCCCCCCTTCCTTTGTAAGATAATACATTTGCAGCCTGAGTGATCTATTGATTCCCTGAACCCCTGCGCCCTTCAGAAAGGTAATTTTTTAAGGAGGAAAGAAGATTAGACAGAAACGCAGCACATTTCAAGGTGAAAGGGGCTCTCCCCGCTTTACTCATCGATGGAAACATCTCTCCTTTTTAAACAGGGTGATGTGTGATGGGCAAAAGTGCTCCATATGCTCCACCTCTGCCATACTATCTCCTCTCGCTACGCCCCATGTGTTTGTTTTCTTCAATCCACAGTATCTGTGAAGGGTTGGAGAGAAGGAATAGAAGCCAAACAAAGTGGCTGTTGGGTGAAATTGCTGGGTTTTTTTTAGATTGGTACACAATACAAGTTTAGGATTGTCTCAGGGCAGCACTGGCAAACATATGAATCAAGCAGTATGTAAAGATCTTAATAATACAAAGCAACCAGTAAAGGGTATTGTATTGATTCTTTATTCATGGTCCTTTTAAATCAGCTACACCTGATGATGCATTTGTTGATGGTATGATAAGCTGAAGTAATCTATTATCCAAGGCTTCTTAGCGAAGTGAGGATGGATTACCCATCTTAAACTGGTTTCAACTCTTTGCAAGTTAATGGAAATGGAAATGGAAACAAGCGGCTTTCTTAAAAGGACAGTACATCCCCAAATCAAAAATACTATTTCCCTCTTAACTGTAGTGCTATTTATCAGTCTAGATTACTCTGGACTGAGTTGGTGCGTGTTGGGGATATCGGCTGTAGAGATTTCTGCCTTCTCTTGAATATAATGAAACTAGATAGCACTTAAAGCGCAAAACAGTACTAAAAACTGTAAATCTAAAAACTCAACAGTCTCTGTCAATATCATGATGTGGTTACTCAAGATAATCCACAGACCTTGTTCTGAGCATTTTTATGTAGAAACTATTTTCTTTCTACCAAACTACACCCACCAATGGTACCAATGCACAGAAGTAAGCATGCATCTACTGCTAGCTAACTTAGCACAACTGAGCAAGGTAATGTTACAGCTCAGTCAAGGAGGACGCCATTAATATTTACAACTAGCACCGTCACAAGCACAAGCCTCTTGTCCACAAGTGGATTTGTCCTCTGACCAGTGACTGTTGGGTCAGGGACAGCAATCACTCTGTGTCCTCTCAGAAAAGCATCTCTAAGAAGTCTGTCTATTGCTCAGCCAGTGGGCTGGCTATTTACTTTAAATGGGATGTCCCAAGAGGATAAAGAAAGCCATTCCAGTGGAAACAAGTGGCTCAGTGACCGGAGACTAATGCGAGTTATTATCAATGATAATTGGCCATCATGTTTCTTTTATATAATGGCTCAGATGGATGACGGGGCATTATTCTGTACCATTAACCAGGGATTCATTTTATTTATTTATCATTAACATTTGCATAAATGCAGTGTTAGACCTCTATTATTCATTGTCAATTTATGAAACAAATACGACACTGATTTGCATTTACTTCCCTGGTTAGAGTCAGTAAGTGTGATTTTGATCACTTATATCTCAAATGTGTCACCTCAATGAGATAGAATACATCATTTATATTCATATGGTTGAATTATTGCTGTCTAAACTTTTACACTTTCCTACATTTGTTTTTACGTCAAGACGTAAAGTTCTTTAGGCCTCAATTTTGATTGTGATGGGTTTAGAATTGTCCATACTTGACATTAAATTTCTTAGCATACCTACACCTTGTCAAGGTCACACAAGGTTTGAGGACATTCAAGTACAAAAGTCAGCATATGTACGGAAAGCCTCATGCACCGTTCCTGGAGGCAGGTGGTTCTAAAATCTCTGCCAATGCTTTAGGATTTCCGAAAGTCACATTCTCCAAACATTCTGACGAGATGTTCCTCCAGCGCTCGATTAGCTTGAGGAGAAATAGGTCTGACTATGCAAGATTACCTTTGGGCAAATGGGTTGAATGAATAGTAGGGATTGGAAACTTTGTTGCAGCCCCACTGCGAGCCTGATAAGGCGGATTTTTACATTTGCATGTAGAGCCTTAATCTAGCTCTAGATTGAATTCTGCCTGCATCCATACGTCTTTGAGAAGCATTTATGTGATTAACTTGATAGTTACAGAAGAAGAACATGATCAACAATGAAAACACTGACAACAAGCACGGCATAGAATCACAGTGTGAGCATGCCATCAGTTTAGATTGGTAGGACCGTCTACGAGGCAGCTCCTTCTACTCCTGCCAAGAGTCTGATTCAGTTTTGAGTTTGAGAGGCACAGAGGAATGGAAGAGGAAAATGAAAAGGGGGGTGATAAAGATGAAGAGGAGGTCAGTCGGGAAGGAAAGTATGAAAGGAGAGGCAAAATAATAAAAAGTAGAGCTTAGAGTTATAGCAGAATTAATGAAAAAAGTAGAGCTAAAATGTCGAAAAAAAAAGAAGTTGGGAGGGAGAAAAAGACATAGATGCAGGAGATGGGGAATAATTTAGCATTCACATCAACACATCTAATACCAATGAGAGCTCTCCCTCATCCCCTCCATTCTTTTCTGTCTATTTTTTTTTTCTCTCAGCCTCTTTTCACCTCTCTCTTGGGGAGGGGGATAAGTCTTATATCAAAACAAATGGGTCTTTGTGAAAATACTGCACTTATCTGTAATCGCAGGCAATCAAAGAAACTCTGATGTTTTCTGTCAAGGGCCCGATTGCGACCATCTTGGCTGACTGTCTTTCTGGTCTCTGGTGAGCACAGCTGAATTAAACTCTCTGCTCTTATTTTTTCCAGTTTTCTCTATTTTCCTCCGCTTGACTTTTTCTTTTGTTGACCTTGTTCAGCTATCTTCCCACCCTCTTCATTACACCTCATTTGGCATCTCATAAACAAATCACATTCTCTGCATTTCCACATATCCCTTCTTCTCCTTCATTGCCATTTCGTTTCTTTCCATCTCCTTTTTCTACAGTCCTCTCACTGCACCACCCCCAACCCCGAAAACAGCCTCTCTGTGATGGATATAACTGCTTAGCTGCTCCATAAAGGTGGCATAATGGATGTCATAGCTCACTGATATTGTTGCTAAACGTCACTTCGACCATGTGCTCTGCCCAGTGAATGGAGCCATTTTAGCATGCGTGTGTTGTGTTTGCCTATTTATGTGGAAAAGAAAGCACTGCTCAGGGAGCATTTTATCCCCAAACAAATGAGAGGATAGACATGACATTTCTAAGTCAGACAGGAAGTCATATTTTGCTAGAACAAGAAGAGAAAGTGACACAGCTAAGAAGTCCATTGACCCTGACTACAAAAGAACATCATTTTGTAATACTCCAAATGGTATTTAAACATGCAAATATTCTGGTATAATGTTATGGACAAGTGTTTACATGTGTGGGACTCTTGCCTCCATCCAAATTTGGGCTGAGATTGGTACTCAATACCTCTAAGGTATCAACCATAATAAACCAATATCAAGCAATACTGAAACTTCTTTATTCAAGCTGTAACGGCATTCAATCCTTTTGTAGCCAGATCTAGAAAACAAAATTACTTTTTGTGTAGTTTTGCTAGCAGCTAATCACTACAAGCATCCTTTGTTCTAACATGACGTCTCATTGGCCTACTACAGCTGCAGCAACAACTCATACAATCTTTGGTATGGTAAAGACAAGCCCGGTTTATTTGACAGAGTTGGCAGCTCAGCCTGCCGAGATGACACCGAAACATTTTTAAGTATCTAAGTATGGCTATATTACATGCCTGCAGTAGAAATAAAAGGTATCAAATTATGTACTCTTTGGCTTTGGTATCATTTTAAGGATAGTGGAATTGTAAATTGTTAAACAATTCTCAGACCTAATCGCAAAACAGTGGAGATGGTTAGAATTTTTCTTGTGTCTTTTCAAAAACAATGGGGTTTGGATAAACCACAGAAATACTGACAAAAATCTAAAATGAAAATCATACAGCATATTAAGTTGAGAGATAGAGATACACTAAGTGAGCAGACAGGAAGATTGATAAACAGAAAATTAACAAGTGCACAAGCAGTAAAAAGGGTCAAAGAGTGAGAAATCCAAACCGAAAAAGAGTACGAGGTTAGAAAAGTTGACAAACACCAGGGAGAAAAAGCACAAAAGGACATAAAGGAAAAGAGACAATGCCAAAACATAACAATATGGTGGATGGCAGACTGAATGTATTTAGCAGATGGCTGATAATAATTAGCTACAGGATGAGATCTACAGTGCACCACTGGGTTCGGCTAATTCACAATATGCTGGATTCAATGCTCATATTCACTTCTGCAAGGTCCATTAGTTTCCATACGCCTGGTGGAGTTGCATAGCTTATACAAAACACTATGCAAACTAAAGTTGACACAACATAAAGACAGAATATTAAATGAGATAGTTATAGACATTAGTGTATCACAAGATTTAATGTGTTTGTTGGAGCAGTGGTTGCATACAACTTTTAAAGCATCGTGTTTTTGCCTCGCATTGTGATCTACTATCCTGTTCTGGATGTTAACAGCCACTACCTGCTCCTTCTTCCCTGTTACTCAGTCAGGTGTGGTCGCCTCTTTTCGATTGACAATATAACTCTAGGTCAAAGTGACAAGTTCAATCTCTTCTGGGTGAATAGAACTCCCCGCTTTAACAGCTTCGATCTAAGGCTCCAACTTTTAGAAAGAGAGTGCAGGCTGATGTGGTTTTCCCTGAGCATAAAGATGGGTTAGCAGTAGTCTCATTTTGCATCTTCTATCTACTTAAGAAAACTCATGGGAACTAGTTTTCTCTTACTTTTCTCCTTTATTACACCCTCAATTAAAATTTCAAGAGGCATCTTCTTCCCGGCTCTCGTCTGTTCATGTCGCAGCCAATCACTAATCAGCATGGTCTTTATTAATCCAATCAGCTGCTTCTGTAACATTCTGCCTCCAGCTCCTCAAACTGATGCCAACACCTAACTACCCACCACCACCGCCACTGCCAGCATCAAGGCGCTATCCAGAATCAGTGGCAAGATGGCCAGACCGGGAGTTATGTACTCAGCAATTATCGGGTCCATCCCAATAATCCAGCAATGACTCCAGATGGACTCACCCAAAAGCATGATCCACCATATGCCTTATCAACAGTTTTTATCCATGAATTAATGATTTTCACATATCTCTAATAGCAGGAAATGGAGCCTGTCCAAGCATGTACTGGGTAAGAGCTACATACAAACACATAATA
>JAPZEB010000011.1:5624686-5643102 GCA_029783705.1 Chaetodon striatus | reverse complement strand
CATACAAACACATAATCATGCCTATGGCTAGTGTGGAGTTCTTTGTATGACTGCTTTTGCACCACATGAAGAAGTAGAGAATCCTTAGGAAACATGTATAGAAGGATTTTATTGGCAGAAGTATAAATAATTAAACTTGGATTGAGCCATAGAGCAAGCACACAAGGAGCCTTATAGCAGCCGAGTGGCTAACTTCTGGTTTAGCACTCCACTAAGTGGAATGAGAATAAAATGATTTCATCATGGGGCTCTTTTAAAGTTTTAAAACATGGCTTCACATTTAAAGTACAGACATTAGCTCCCATGGGTTTCCTAAAATGCCTAACTTTTTCTTTAACAGAGTGGTTATCAGGTGATTTTAAACAGTTCTCTGAAGAGATTTTCCAATTGGGTATTAGAACTCCCTACATATCTAATAGGGCCTTTTAAATTCTGTTTGTATTAACAAATGGGGCTGTGTTTAGAAGCTTTGTGGGTTTTCTGGTCTAGTGGTCAGGATCAAAACTGCTGTAATTGCTTGGCTGCCTTATGTAAAGCTGAGGACCATACTTTCATGTTATCTAGATTCTCTGTTGCAGACTATCTAGTGAAACAGACGTTACTGAAAATTTAAATTAATTAATAACTTCACTAGAGCTCTAAGTGTATTAATATCTGAGTAATAAACCCCTAGTCTCCTATGAAACCTCCCCCTATGGGTAGGTTGCTAACTGCCATATCTACATAACTCTTTGGGATGTCTTTCTTCATGAATTGGCAGCAGTAACAAAAGTTCACAGCTTTGCTCGGGGAGCTAAATTGGCTCGCAGTGTGGTTAGAGATAGAGAGGTATTAACAAAGCTTGCTGAGAAAGATGGAGAGGAAGAGATGGGGAGACGGAGTGTATACAAAGAGGCCTAGCAATATGAAGAAAGACAGAGGGACCGAGTTTGGTGTAGACAGAATGAGTTTGCATAGATTGAAACACAGACAGAAAGTAAGTGAGCACCAGAGATAGAGAGGAAATTGCCATATTATAATAGCAGGAAGCAGAGAAGAAAAAAGCAATGCCTTGACTGACAGAACAGAGCCACAAGATGCGATGCGCAGGGAGAAGCCATTTCTTTGGCCCCCACTCATACTCCTCCACCTCCTTCTCCTCCTCCTCCTTCACGGTAAGTGATAGGAGTTAGTCCCAAATCCCCGAGCATGCGGGCCGACGGGTGGATTAGCGCCCCTGCTCTTCCGTTATTCTCTCTGCTTGATTCTACCGTGGTTTTACACCCAAGGCAGGAGGCAAGAAGCAGGGGAGCTGATTTCATGGCAGCTTCTGTCGGATTAGACAGGAAGCTGGAGAGGGGTGCCAAGAGAGGTGGGGACACCTTTCACCCTTCCCCTCTTACTGTCCCCAGTGTTTATGCTCTCCATGTCTGTGGGCTCGTGTCTCTTGCTGTTCCCTGTTTGTCTGTTCCACCCTTTTTGTTTCAGCTGAAGTGTATCCCTCTCATGAGTTCTCCTTTCTTTTGCCTACTCTCAGTCTGACTTATAACCACCATGAGGTCAAACTCTAGGGAACTCAAATTTTCAAGTTTTTGTTGTTATTACTATAATTTTATTTTTAAAAAAAATGTTGAAGTCCATTTTCCTGCTATGATCTGCAAGTGTTGGGGAAAACAGCGGGATCCTTAGATGACTCAATGGATCAGACAATTTGAATCCTTATATTTCTAGTGATCACACACAGTCTCCCACACACTTACAGACATTCATTCGCTCCCTCTACACACCCTTTATGAATCAGAAGAGTTGCCTGAGACCTGGTAAGCTGAAAATCTCCCCTGGCAGGGCTGGATTTCACCTTTGGCTGACTTGTACATGTTTAACTTCCCACATGAGAGAGTTTGGTTTGAAATATGGTCTCCTACATTTACTGGGAGCAGGGAGAAGAGTAATAGGGTAGAAAAGTTTGAAACAGAAGAGCTGATGTGGGTCTGATATTTCAAATGAATAGCGCATAAATACTGAAGGCCGTGTTTAACTACGGGCTTAATCCCTGGATGTTTTATATTCGTTCTTGGAAAGGAAACCATTACCTAAAGTGGATAATTTAGCATAGCTGGTGGATCTGGGGCAAGGCTGTAAACATTATTGATGTTGACAAGAGACTTCAATTGCTGCTGTTCTTTAAAATGTGCCGTGTATAATTTATTTTCTGTCTGTGCTTTCAGAAGTGAGTAGGTATCACTTTTTCAAATGATATCTAATTTTTTTAAGAAAAAAACAATTTCAGGAAAAGACTCAACTGCCAAGCATTTGTCTTGTGTTGTGCCTGCATGTTAGCGCCTCGGGACATATTACAGGATCTACAGAATGTGTCTGCGCTTCAGAACTGTAATTTCTCACTTGATATATGTCTGCATCAGTGTCACAAGAAAAAAAACGTGTATGTTTTTATACATTTTCCAAACACCAATTAACTAAGACAATGCCAATAATATCTTAAACATCATGCGGAGGTTGTTTTTGTATCTTCCTAGTTCAGTCAGTAATTGCAAATCCTTTATCTGTCTGTAAATGTTTGAGTGTTAATTAACCTGGTCAAATCCTCTCTGTGCCCATTGTACTTCCAGAATTAGATTCTGATTGCGATCTTTAAATTTTCTACATACAATGTAGGTCCAAAAAGAATAAGCTGCCAGTGACCAAATTAGACCTGAAAGAACCAGATCTATACTGAAGATAGACCTTTATTCACAATGTTCCATTTCTAAAGTGTTTTATATCATATTGTAGTAAGAAGCCTCCCTGATCTCATCTGCTACCATTTTAATTTGCTGTTGATGGGTTTTACTATTGATCATTACCACACGTGTACCTGCTATCTTGATGAATTCAGGATAAGGCCCTACTAGCTTCTCTTTTTAAAAGGGAAATTAAGAATTTCAATATATTCCTTCCACAGCCTATCAACGTTTGTGAACATGAGCTATTCTCTCTCAAGGCCAGAAACCAGAGAAGTCTCAAACTTGTTTTGTCATAGGGTATATAGTCTGGAGCTGCTCCAAGGACAGTGAATGGGAGCCTGATTTTGTGGACCCACTATCTTAAACCCAAACGAGCTTTGTTCTACTGTAGCGTTCTTGGGTCTGAAACAGAAAATGCACACATATACCCAGAAGATTTTTGTCAACAGAGTCAACATCTTTCCCAATTCATTGTCTATGGAGCAGCTCCAGACTTAATACCCAATGACACCACTGATTTGAGTACTGGCACTCTAGTTTTTGGATTTGGGAGATAGGTGGTTATGGTTACTCATAGTTTTGGGCTGTCTTAGACCATGGGAACAACATGTATGAATTATGGAAATGGGCATAGTTCCCCTTAACGGAAATTCCACTCTACTTGGTCATTTATTTGATCACTGTTAGCTATGGTTGATTAAAAATGCTGCCTTTCTTGTACGAATATTTGACATAAGAACATTAACGTGACTTAATGAGCATGATCCCTCCTTTTCCTGGTAGAGACTTATTGTGAAACATCTGCACTATGTGCTGAGCATCATCGGCAGCATCTAAATAACGATCGACAAAACTGCAAAGTAGAAGTGATTGAAATGAAGCTCTAGCGGAAGTTTAGTCAAGAAGACAATACTTTTCATGCTCAGGCTGTAAGTTTTATTTTCTCACCCTGCCATTCACTCCTTGCACACATGCTCATTCACTATCTCTAGGTGTCACTGTCTGGGTCTGTCAATTGATCCATCAGCTGTTTTTAAGTTAATTCCCAATTAGCCAATACCACAGCGACACATCGTCTCTGTCAGCCTATCATCTTACTGCTCCTCATTTTAAATATGGTTCCTTTTCTACCTTAGTTCTTTCTTGCTGCAGTTGTGTCCACACTCAACCTCCCCATCACCACCTAGTCTTTATGGATTCATCAGCCACATCCACCTCAGCAGTCAGCAGCCTCAGAGTCATCCGCCACCACCACCACCACCAGTGTCTGGACTCCATGGGGGGATTTATACTGGTGCCACTCAGATGTCCCTCGATCACAAAATATCTCACTCTGATTTCCAATCACCAAAAACCTCTGTTAAATCATAATCAGCACAAATCTGTACACTCATATTCTGTATTAAATATAATCTTTGCTAATGTTTCTGTCTCTCCTGATTGAAATGAATGTGTGAGTAAAAACAGCAGTTCTGTTAAAAAGAGGTGAGTATGACATGACTCTATGGATTCAGTGCTCTAATATATTGTGCTGAATTTTGCCTTTTGGCAGATGTAATACAGATAATCACTTCCACCCTAAATGTTTTTTTTTTTCTTTAACCCACCCTTAATTAGTGACCAGCCTTTATTTGTTCACACCAGTAGCTACGTATGTGTATCAAATGATTTGGAGATGTATAAACTGAGCTACTCCCTGTGAGCTTGCACACTGTAGGCCTGCCTGCTCCTCTACAAATCTCATTACTTCGTTTCCCAAAATGTAACACCATACATTTATTTTATACTCTATGACCCCGTGGTCATAGAACACGCCAGAACTCAATTTCAATGTAGTTGCAGCCCGACTGAAACAATTTAACCTCGGTGTCACATTCACAGCTGAAAATGTGCAAGGCCTGAAACAGCTTTCCCTTGTTGATAAACACACACTTGTGTTTGGTTATGTTTTGTCATGATTTATTGCACATTCTCCATAAACAGGCAATCCAATGACTGCAAAATATTACAAACACTGTCAGAATTGTGTAAGACCCAACTCTCAAACACACAAGAGCATACACACACCCACACACAGAAGTAAACGCACACTCCCATGTACATTCGCTCGTTCATGTACACACACATACATATATATATACTCCTCCCTCCATGAAACACACGACCACATCATGATCCAGAGTCAATTATGCTACGCTGCCAGCAGCAAGCACAGGAAGATGGCAGAAAGTACAGAAAAAAAAAATCAATACATGAAACACAATGCAGCACATACTGTATTTATCATGTGCACATATTTCTGACAGGCCACTCTGCATTACCAAGAAACATTGACTAAAACATTTGCATGTGTGTTAGAGTATCAGTACGTCAATACAAGCCATTAACATCGCAGAGGATGACTGGGGTTACATGAGGTCACTGTCTGCCCTATAATGGAGCAGTCATTCGAGGGTCAACCTGCTTACTGCTGAGTGAAGTTACGGCTATGACTAATGACGGTGAGATTGAAAAAGATCCACTTTGGCCTTCGCGTAGGTGTCAGGGTCAGTCTGCTTCCTAGGTGCAGTGTCGCTACAACGTAGGTGAGCTGAGGTCAGATCAATGCTGACGGCGGTGGCTGCAAAGATTTACTGTTGAGCCTTGTAGCAGAGCCGAAGGTCTAATTTAACCAAACATTATGGTGCCCACACAGTGACCTCTGTGACATGCTGCTTTCTGGGACTTTATGGCTAAGCAAAACCTCTTTTGTGTGTGTCAGGTCTTTATTCGCATGGTAAGGCAGTTTTCAATCTATCAAAGAATGAGCCAATTTCACTCTTAGCGTGCCTTTAAAGCTAAAATATGTAGCTTTTTAGCTTGAACCACAGACTACAATGCTACCCTCCAGCAGCTGAGGCTCTATTTGAATACTTGTAGAGCTGCCCTTGAACTTTAATGATGCAAGCTGTTGGTTACAGAGACCTACTGAAATTTAGACATTTTATGATGGCTGTGCTCTCCCTACCTAAAGAGAAACATTCTGTAGATTTTGTCAAAGACTATTAAAATAATGATTCCATGTTGCTGTCACGTTTGGAGAAAATGCATTCAAATGTTACAGCTATGAGTTTGAGTATAAATCTTGCTTCATTTGATACATTGATTGCCTTTGAATGTGTAGCCTGAGGCTAACATAGCAAACATCCATGAATCTTATCGCAATCAATGGCACCATTACTGCTGGAAACGCAGGAATGACTCACTGAAAAACAACCAGCTTGGTGATTCTGACCAGTGGTCTGCAGCTTGACGGGTGTCTTGCCTACGTGTCACACTATCCAACATCCCCTCCACCCCCTGATGACAAAGTCAGCACGTATTCATGTAATCAGAACTATCAACTAACACTGATATGAAATCAATAAAAGGTACAAATGCAACGTATCCATGGTTTGCATAAGCGTACCATGCCAACAATTTCTTCTGGCAACCTGATAAATCCATGCCAAGAACTGGGTCTTGTTGTCCGTGGTTACAGAGTTCTTTGTTCTCAGTTTTGTTCTGACCTGTCTTCTCCCCACAAGCTTCACCTTAAGAATACTCATTTTGATTTTGCTATAGCACCTGATCCCACCCCAAATCTCAATTTCCTCCCAGGTCACCAACAAGTTGAGCTGTACAACACCACTGTTAAACAGGGGTGAAATTCTGAGAACTGGGAGCATGAGCGGTTGCTACAACAAAAACAAATTGTACCTTTAAAAGCCAGGGACAGCTCAATGCTAGTCATGCACACACGCTGAGACTGTAAATAAAGTACTATGTGCACATAAACACTAAATCAGAGGGCAGGTCATACGTCTCTTTGGGAAACGTTTATAAACCAGAGACAGACACATAGATTTTCAGCAAAATCATATTATTTCCCAACGCAACTGTGAAGTGTGAAAGTGTTTGTGTGTGTGTGTGTGTGTGCGTCCATGAGGGCTGAGGTAAGAGGCTCCGGTGCTGTGGAGTGAGACGGAGGGCATTAGTCAGATTTGACCAACAAAGAGGCTGTGAGCACACAGCCAGGGGATTAGACCAACACCACAGACTTTCATTAGTCTACAGAGAGGAAGAGGAAAAGAAAGAGCAACAGAAAGGTGGAGGGAGAGAGACACTGGATTACAAAGATAGCGGGGGACTTCCATTAGTCGAGGGTGAGGGAGAAATGTAAAGATGGAGGATGAGCGGTGAGATACGGAGAAATGAAGCGAGGGAGACACTGAGAACACTTCACTACTGGATTAGTCCAATACCGGGGGCTTTCATTAAATAAAGGAGGGGAAGACGGATGGATGGATGGAGAGGGGGAAATAAGAGAGTCAGAGGGAGAGGTAGGGGGAAATAAAATTAAATAAATATGCATGCACCGGTGCAAGAAGAGGCATGGAGGAGTTGGAAAGGGAGTGAAGGAGGAGTAAGGGTGGTGTAAAGGGGGACAAAAAGGAGGACTGGCAGTGTGGGGACAAAACATAAATGGTAAAATTCAAAGAGAAAAGAAGTGGAGAAAGGGACAGAGAAGACAGAGAGAATCAGACTGGAAAGCCAAGGCCAAGGAGGGAAACAGAAAGGGAGAGAAGACAGGCAGAACGTTAAAGGGGCTGGTTTGTGTATGTGTGTGTGTGTGGAGGGGGGGGCAGTGGTGTAGAACAACAAGTAGAGGATTAACCCCTCCACTGCACCCCCAACACACACCACACACACACAGACACACTCAGGGCCTGGGAAGAACGCTGCTGTGCCAAACTAATTAGCTACTAACTCAACTACAGCTCACACAGATGAACTGCAGCATTTACAATGGAGACCCACGCCAGGTCTCAGAGGTGTGCATGTGCTTCTGTGTGTGTGTGTGTGTCTGTGTGTGTGTGTGTGCAAGTCTGTGCAAATCCATATCATTATGTGTTTATGGCTGTGACTGCGTGTGGTTGCATACGTGTGTACGTGTGTGCTTACACTTCAATAAGACCATGACAAATTAAACGTCTCCACTCGGCGAGACAAACAATCTACTCTGGGCGATTGCTTTGTTTTTTCTTCTTTTTTTTCCCCCTCTAGTAATTCCAATTTGCATATCCCTCTACCCTATATCTCAAAGCTGATTGAAACATCATTATGGGCTTTATATTACTTTTTGAGCCTAATATCAGCAGCTGCAGCTCTCTCATAAAATGCACTGTCTTATTATTAATATTATTAGAGGTGTCACGATTCTCCAAATCCATAATATGATCCAACTTTGGATTTAAACTCTTTTTTTTTAGCACTGGTGTCTTAATTCAAAAAGATCAACAGATAATGTCATTTGCATTCTCAAATTCTTCTATAAAATGATGGGCTACATTGTCATATGACCACAATATTTTTTGGGGGGGATGTAGCCTAGAACGCTAAGGCAATATGGTCAAATTAAAGGACAAAAAGACTAGCCTCTACATGGCAGAGGGATACTTTACAACTTCACTTTCCTCACCTGGAAAAAGCCACCAGATCCTGGTGTTGTCTGTCAATGTCATTTTTTCTAATCAAATCTATTTGTTATGATAACTGCCCAAAGGTCCTGCCATATGTGTGGTGTTGCCCTAGGTGACGTATCGTAAATAGTAAATGGACTGCACTTGTATAGCGCCTTTCTACTCCTCCAACCACTCTAAGCACTTTTTACATATATTAAATATCAGCACTTGCCAGAAAAGTTCATTAACAGCAGTTTAAGCGCCCAGTTTTACCACATACAGAGCAGGTCCTTTCCTATTGAGTCTGTCATGTTGTTCAACAGTAGACCTAACACTGGCACTAGATGGCCATTTGCATTTGTGCATTGGCCACCATAGATCTCCTGTACGCTTGGCAGTTGGAAAAGTTTCAGTTACCACTAGATGTCACTTCATCACACACACTGGACCTTTAATAAAAGTGTAATCTAGGTAGCATTTAGGGTCTTCCATCTGTTCTTGCAATTGACTGTTTATGAATGTAACTTCTCGGAGAAGTCAAATTTGAGAAGCTGGAACTATGAAGTATGAACACTTTTCTCAGCATTAATTATTTGACTGAACTAAAAAATCCCTATCAAATCAAGCCAAAATTATTGTTGTGGATCATGGAGTGAAAGTTGCTAAAGTAAAACGATGTGTGTCAGAAATATGAAATAACACTTGTGTGTGTTGGAGTCACACTGAATTTCTTCACTTTTTCACTGCTTTGTTAGAATTCCCTGAAACATTTCTCTTATTTTTCTGACAGACCACATCTGCATTCGATCTCAGCTAGTGACTAACATCCCTGGAAATCTCAAGCTACAATCTGTCGATATGATCTTGGCAGTGTCATTTTAATGGAGCAAAATCATTTCCTTGTTTCTTTCAGGCAGTAAAATGTCTTAATGGATGAAGTGGCATTTGAGTCAACACGCTCAATTAGAAACGTGACGCAGACATAGACCTACAGAAACAATGGACTTGGTGCACACAAAAGATCGAAAGGAGATATTTTTGACATCCACTATAATTTACACACATTTGATTTCTTCCAAGTCTTTCATGACTTGAATAAAACATTTAGTCTGAACTATGAATTAACTTTGAAGACATTTAGAGCATGGGATTTAATTTGCTCACTGCACGTCTACATATTTGTTTGAACTGTTTCTGAATCTTGCATCATAGTCTGACTAACACATTTGATTACCAAAACTTTCTTACAGATTCACAACTTTACTGACTAAACAGCTGAAGTGTGGGAATCCCCGTGGTCAACTCAATATAAGAGGGTTTATCTTCGAGGAATGTATCTCACCTGCTTTGCACTGCATTTGGAAAAAGGATTATAAGGTTCTGAATAAACCCGTTTTGATTCAACTCAGTGGGGAGTGACAGTCGCCCACTGAGAAGTCACAATATTTCAAGCTTTAAAGTAAAGAAATGTCACTCCTTACTACCTCCTGTTGTTTGAGTTGCACTGACAAAACTGTCAGTGTATTTCTCAAAATTCTTAGATACACTGTCACTCAACAAGAGCAACACATCATTAAATTGGCATTTCAGTCACAGTGTTTCATTCCTTCCAACTACTTTTCTGTACAACAAATGACTTTTGCTCTTCATAATATTTTCAAACATAATGTCACAGTGCTTTTGGGAAACACAGTTAATTTTAGTTCAGTGGCCTCTCTGTGAGCAGGGCTTTTGGCTGTCAGTTTAAGGAGCTACACATTGCTAGTGAATTCACTTGGGCTGGGTAAAGGTACTTGATACCTTTAAGATACTGATCGAAATAACCCAGTACCAAGTAGTATCAAAACATCTTCAGTCAAGCAATACCTGCATTAGACCCTTTTTTGTCCCAGCTCCCCAGCAGATTGGGAAATACTATGTTGCTGCTATCTGGAGTCGCTTTTCTCCCGTTGCTGGACAGTCAGTTTAACATTTGCCCAGTTAGCACGAGTTAGAAAAGCAATGGTGGCTAAGGGCCAAGACACACCAAGCAGACAGTTGGCCATCAGCCAATGTCAAGCTGTCACTGAGCATCTGTCACCCTAGTTTTTGCTGTGTGTCCTGCGCTGTCAGCCATTGTCAGATTTTTTGGGGCCGATATGTTAAATTGGCAGTGGAGCCCATCGACAAATGAAATCACTTTGAGTAGCAGTTAAGCTTAGCACACCGGAATAGAAACGACAATGAGGAAAGTAAACAAATGGCTAAAGTCAAGAGGGAGTGAGATTGTACAAAACTACTTACCTTGTAAAAGGTAAGGGTATCTTTTTCTGAGCAATTGAGCTCTTAAGCAGAAATGGTTTGTAATGGTTTGCGTTATTGTTCGCTGGCGCATGGTAAATATGCTCTGTTCTTTCAACTTCAGGTTGTGCTGTTAATGTGCTAATAGGCTAACTAGCATCTTGAATCCTTCGTGTCAGTCTTCCAGTTTCCCTTTTTGAATGACGAATATAGGTTACCGCCTACTGGCACAGAAACAGCTCCACTCTGTCATTAAACCTGCTCATAACTGACAGATAACCTTAGCTGTGTGGTGCTAACAGTTAGCCCTGCCACTGTCAACTGCCCCCTGCATAGAGCTCACACTCCTGCAGCATTAGCAGCAACAGCCCATACAGTCCGTGGTGTGGTGAAGTGCTGTGTACTTGATCCCACTCTATTCCCTTTGTAGGTATTCTGCCCTCGTACTCACATACGTCCTTCTTATCTTTCTTTATGTTCTCTTTGTATCATTGTAATCTTCTCTCCTTTCTGTCTCTGACAGTAGTTATAGATTGAAGCTTCAGACAACCTTTGATGTTCTTGGTTTGATATTTGCCTCATTACTACCATTGGTGTGAAGTTAAAACAACAAGACATAACATGAAAGCACAATGAAAATTTTCTAAATACACTTTCACTCTGAAACATACAATAAAGACATACACGTGATTGCACAGACACATGGCCATAATGTGAAAACTCCTTGTTACTGTGTGCACGTGTAGAAGCTTCTGTTAATTCTGCTGCAGTAAAACTTACAATTGTCTGACTTGAATGTCAAGCTGCCACTGCATAACAACAAAACTATATTGCTGAATTACTGCAGTGTGACACTGGCCTTAATACTTTTCTGTTTTGTGGCCTTTAGTTGTTATGGTAAGTAATTGACTTTGTCTCGAAGGTTGTAAAACCCATTAAAAACAGCAGTGTTTTTGGTAAATGTCATGAGTATAAAACAGCAAATCCACAAGCTTTAGAGTGTTGATCTCTGATGAACACTAATGTACAGAATCTGCTTCTGATATAACAGAAAAAATGGAGTGTTTCAGGCCAAGAGGTGATGAAGATTAGAGTGTCTGTAAAGTGGGAACAGAAAGACATGTCTAATAACTGTATCATTAATGGAAAAAAAAACCTAATTTGTTGACTTTGTCATAATGTATTTGATGACATTGTGATCCATCCTGTAAGTTAATTGACCTTGACAATAAGTCATCTGATCCCGAGTAAAACTCGTCCTGACAATCATCCGTGCGTGCTTTGCCAGGATGCTGCACAGAGCTAACGGCCCTACAGTATCAGCGCCAGAGCAGATGTTGTCTTTTGTAGCGTGCCATCAAAGAAAATTGTCCCCATTTGTCATAGTTTATTTCGCTTTTAATTACCTTTTTATGTAACTGATAGGTGACAAAGTCTTTGCCTTGGGAACAAAGTAAACCACAGTGAATATCATTCTACATTTCATGAACATCAGTGGGAAGAACAAATATGTTTGCCAAGTTCCAAAATAGTTTGCTGTTCTTGAATGTTGAGAAATAGCAGGCCAAATTTGCAGACTAACAACATTAACTTTCACTTTTAAATTAATGGTTGCATTGCAAATAAGAAAAAAAGATCAAATATTACACTTAACTCAAAGCTAATTTTCCAAAATATCATGTACTAAATACCATGACAATGAAACTAATTACTTAGTGATTGTTTTCAGTTTGCTCAAAGCATCATCAAGCAGTGAAAATGCGATTTTAATTCTAAGCTTGTTTTGTTTTTCATTTTTCATTGTTTGGAATGGAGTTTGGAGTTTTGCGGCGCACCTTTCATCTTCCGTGCATGTTCTGCCAGGGTAATGTAGCACTACACTACTGTTCAGCTGACGCTTTGAATGCACCGCCAGATGTTGTCTTTGTCATAATGTGTTTTTAATCACCATTCCTGAAGTCAGATGCCAGCAGGCAGCTTCCAATCCGATTTGCATCACTTGTTTCCCCTCATCTCTCCTTAACAGCTGAGAGGGCTGCGGGCATCAATCACTCTTAACTAGCCGCGCTGTCAAACATTTCCTACACCAACTTCTGGGACCCCACAGCCACTTGTGTGCAACAGGGCCAAGCGGGATTTTACCTCGCTAGGATCTGATAGTCGTGTTTTCAACAAAAATCATTTCTATTCATCAAAATATCAAGGGAGGCAACACTGTGGACTTTTGTTTACACTGTGTGCTAGCACAGAATGTGGTTTGTGCACATTTGCCAGGATCTTCACTCAATAAGCTTTTGTTTTGGAATATTCACTAAATATATTGACGCATCAAAGACATGAGGTTTACTTGGTTGGAACACAAGATTTGTTGCATCCAACCTCGAGAAAGTTTGGAAACCAATAGCTGCCTCAAAATGTGGAAAACCACACTCATTAGGAATAAACACTACGGAGAATCTCTTGGAAAATGTTAAGCTTTAATGTTGTGTCTGCATGATTTGCAGTAAATGGTTTAACTACAATATGTCTCCTTAATCTAAGCATTAGTTACTCTTGTGGGTGCAGCTTTTCGTCCCCAGAAGGCAGGTGAGTCCCTGAAATCACTGGTTAATCTGTGTGATGAGCATGAGTACTTCAACATACCATCACTTCACACACTTCTACTTTTCTCCTTTTCAGTGAGCGTTATCTACCGTCAGTCTGGCCTTGATCAGTGTTGTGTGTGGACCCTATGTTGCATTTTGTTGTCTAAGAGTCTATTATAGAAGACAAGCCGTCTCTTTTTTCTTTTGTTCCTTTCATCTTTCAAACGTGACGTGAGCACTTCAAAGAGATACTATGGTGCTTCAATCACACAGAGCTTCATCAAACCAGTCCTTGGAAATATACAATCGCACAGAGGGCAGAAAGAAAAGGGTTCAGGATGCCAAGTTGGACCGTTTACCAAACTGTATTGTCTTTTGGAGAGCCGTTTTGTTTTTCAAGACACACATAGCAAACCAAATTCCCAAGTGTGACCAGGGCGTTTGAGCAAACAGCTCCACTTGATGTGTGGAGAGCAAAAAACAAGACATACTGGATGTGTTAAGGTCATAAGCCTCGTTTCCACCTAACTTTTGGTATGGTACCTTTGGAACCAAAAGTAACCCTTCAGGCATGAGCAAGAATGATCCGCTATTGACCAATCCATGGAGCGCAGTGTTCACAGCTCCACCTTTTAGTACCAGATCTGTGTGCTAGGTAACCCAACAGAAGGGTGACCAAAAATGGAGACGGTACAGAACAGTTCCATTGGTACCATCTACAACTTTTCACAGAGGAAACAGCAAATTGAACTGCACTGTACCATAATGCTGCCCAGGGGGCTTCAGGCAAATGGCTCTACCTGATGCTGATGTGGAGAGGAAATTAAAAACAATATCTACAGATATGTTAAGGTCATACTGCACCTACTGTAGGATGCCAAGTGTACAGCACATAATAGTATGTAGCTCTGGCTATATTTTACACAATTTCATTACTTCCATGCCACACTTTAATTGGAAACATTAACATAATGTCGCCAGTGTGTGTTGGCCTTGATAGATTTTAGTCTAGTAAAAAGGCAGATGTTGTAAACTGACAAACATATGGGGGGGAAATCCATATGAAACTAGACCACTGAGACAGTCTTGCAAATATCAGCATACTCCAAGGAAATCAACATGCCTCAAATGTGTGGCATAAAGTAACAAGGTCCACCCTGAAGAGTTAACAGACGAAGATGAACATGCCACTGTGCCTCTCCTCAAGTTCAGATCCTCTACTCGACATTCTTTCCATGATTTTTCTTATGCAATATCCATTCAGTGCAGTCGTAGATGGATTTTCTTTCTCACTCAATAATATAGACTGAAAAGACGCAGCCAAACCAAACCTTAATGTTTCATATGTCTCTTCAACAAGGCCTGGTCGTTGTTACATTAAAATATATCTTTTTTTTAATAAGTATAAACTATAGTTCAAGTGTTTTTCTGAATCCCTCACAGGGATCTACATAATCAGACAGAAGCTTTGTGTTGGTCTATCAAACTTTGCTTTGCCATTTGCTAATTATTGAAGATTTCCTTGACCCTTTTGTTGATGAGACAAAACAGTCTGGGACTATTCTATTGATTGCTGATGAAATCTTAACTTGAAAATAACAAATATAAGTAGTCTGATTGTGGACTTTGAATCCTGGGGTTTAAGGAAGCTTTGTTATATCTCACATTTTGCACATTTAGTCTACCATTAGTAGGTTCCCCCTTTCTTTAAGATCTGAAGTGTCACTAATTGGGGTACCAGGAATTCTACTGGGTTCTGTTTCTGAACAAGCTGCAGGGGTGAGGTAGTTGACTAAAAAGCAATTCTGCTCCTCTGCTCTTTTCTAATCACACAAGGAGCTAATCTGTCAAGCTTCGGGGCACTTTGCGGCACTTCTACCTGTTGTATAAACACGGCCTTTTCACCCAGATGCAATCCCAGGTACCAGAATTTGGCACTGATTGATTTAACGTCAATCAGTACTCAGTAGTGCCAACGTTAATTTGGTTGGTACCCTTAAAGTACCGAGTTCAGCACCCAACCCCAGCCTGGGAGAGCATTTTTGTACACCTTGCACCTAATTTCCTAAAATATGAAATGTCAAAAATCTACAACTGGCACATAGCTGAATAGTACCTAAAAATGCTGCATGAGTCACTTCAGAGGAGTACATCAGTCTATGGCCAGGTGGTGGGTGCTTTTCGGTGAAGGGGAGTCCTTAGGAAACACTTAGAGCCCTAACCAGTGCTCTTTAAAACCTGTCATCTTCCAAGAAGGTTCATTTCACTGTGACAAAAATCCCCCCCCTCTTCTGTCTCTAGTCCTGTGTCTCCCTCATCTCAGTGTCGGCTTGAAAGGTTGGAACATGTTATCTCCAGCACCTTATGTATGCCATGCTACCCTCCGCTCCATCCTCCCCGCCCCCTTTTTCTTTCCATCCCTCCTTTGCTCTCCCACCTGTCTACCTCAATCCTTTTTTTTCTGTGCTATATATATTTTCTAGATTTAAAACAGAGGTCTATTAACTTCAATAACAATAATAATTTTCTAATGATGTGCTAATGAGATAACAAGAGCAACAAGGACCTATAGATACAGCAACTCCCTTTCACTGTAGCACACCGCTATCCTCTACTTCCCAGTCCTACTCTCCTTTTACCTTTTCACTTTCTTCTTTTCTTCTTCTTCTACTGGTCCTGCTCTCCTCTAATTTCTGTCCCTCCACTTCCTCCCCTCTTCCACCCTCCCCCTCCTCTCTTCACTGGCATCTTCAAAGGTAAGAGGCCGTCGGCACGACTTCAGTAGGAGAACCGCACGACGATCAGACATGTCAGCACCTCCATCACACACACACGTCAGCACTTCAAATGCACACGCAGACACACAAACACACATGCGCATGTCAGCACCTTCGACACGCGCACAGCCACACACACACACAGGAACAGGTCCACATGTCATTAGGGAGGTCCACATGGCTCGTATAAAAGCCTGTCCAGCAGGAAGAGAGCGGGGCGCAGAGGAAGGAGGGAGAAGAAGGGGAGGGAGGGAGAAAGAAGAAAGCATCAGAGCAAAGACAGAAGAAGGCAGGGTGGAGGTGAAGGAGGGAGGTGAAGAGGGAATTGCTGAAGAGGTGAGGGGAGGACGGACAGAGGGGAGGCAGAGGAGTGATGGGATGAGGAGGGATGTACAAAGAGGGAGAGTTCTGAGGATTACCAGTCACCAGAGGGTTGGCCATCACTGAAGCTGCGCTCTGTGTGTGTGTGTGTGTGTGTGTGTGTGTGTGAAGCCAGGGCTAGAATCAAGCTGTGTGCCATTGTTTTTGTGTTACCTGTACAGGATTTTAACACATTTCATGCCAACAACCAAGTGATGCGCTAAAACTTAACGTCCATTTTTTGCATTTTAGGAGACCAGGCTGTCTGTCAATACGTTTGACAATTGTAAAATACTGGCTCTCAAAAGCATACATAATTCTCGTCATTTGACACAACTTTGTCTCATCAGATAAATTATGAATACCGTATATACATGATATATTTATACTCAGCAATATATTTTACTGTTTATCTGCATATTGTTAATCCTCATAAACAATGTTAAATATTCAGACTGAATTATTGAAAAGACATGTAAAGAAGACAGGTAAATGCTGTAAAAAGTTGTTCCAAATGCTAATATGTGAATAAATTATGGGAAAGGAGGGCCTAATATATTATACAGTACATTTCAATGTAATATCTTGCACTGTGTTAGTCACTGCCCTCCAATGAAGTTAACTGCTGGCTTTTTTAGGGAAGACATTTAACATCCCTGTTCCTGCAAATGATTTTCCAAAGTTGATGACAACAGGAACTGCAGTGCACACCTCCGGCCTGCAGAGTGCAATGTGTGTTCACAGTGTTGAGTTACGCTTCAGTAGTGCTGTGGCCCTGGATGTTCATACTGATAGTCCGAAGTCTGTGATTTACAGGCCTGTCATCTCACAACTGGGTGTTCTTTTTGACATCTATATCCTTCTCTTCGCTGCTGCCATTGTGATCGAACTCAAAGGCACTATTTTCCACAGCATGTCCCGTCCTTTTTTCTGATTCGCCGTCACTAGTTTCCGAGAACGAAGCCTCACTGTCTTCATCAGATGAACCACGGGATAAACACTTTCTATATCCCTGGTAGGCTGTGGAGAAAGAAAAACATGGTTTCATAAACACTGATCAGTCATCTTGACATACATCTTTCAAAAAAAACACTGGGCTTCAGTGAATAAGCCTTTTCTCAGAACAATTATCTAGGACTTGTCCACCATCTTTTTGAGAAAACTAGAAAATCTCTAAAGAGATGGTGAACAATACAACAATTGAAGGCAGTGGTCAAAAAGCAGGAAGTACAGAAAATAGTTGGGGCTGGGTCACTGGCAGCTATGGCAAGGGACTTACAACAACATTCACCAAGGTACAAATTTACCTCTGCCTTACTTCGTCCCACATACTTTATTGTTATTAACTTTGTACATCGTCCTTCCTTGACCTCAATGCAACCAAGCAGCATCCCTCCTTCTTGGCTGCTTGTATCATTTTTCCTTGCTATTATATCAATGTACATTCCACTTTTATGTATCGAAGACCAATCATATTCATAGATCAAACAAGGTGGAACAACTTCCAACAAAGAAAAACATGCCCCTCTCTTTTTTAGACTGAAATGAAGAGGTAACAGATTTCCATCTGACCACATAGGTGCAATGAGGCTCCCATTTTAAGTATGTTCTGTAACACAATGACAACATCACCATATTCATTGTGACCCTTGGATCACTACTTTATGTACAAAACAGAATCTGAAAAAAAACTTGAGTTTTGGAACTTGTCAAAGGTGAGTGATAAATTAACTTGATGATTTAATGAAACCTGATAATGCTTGGGAACAGCAGGGCTAAGTGAAAAGGCAAAGGGATGAAAGCAGCACATCTAATGTGGCTGAACAACACATACGAACCACTTCTTTTCTAGTATAACCCCACCCGAAACGCTCCACTGAAACCCAGAGACTTTGTTCAACTGTAGCTTTATTGAGGGCTGAGACGGCTTTCACCAAAATGCTCCTTAAGTGCTACGCTTCACTGTGTAAGTATCTACCCACTAAACTCACCTCCCACAGACATGACTGCCATCAACAGCTGGAAAATGCTGTAGATGAGGGGGAATGCAAACATGATCTCCAGCTCAGCAGGGCTGAAGGACAGCTGGACAATGGTGCTGCACAGCTGGGCATTCTGGAAACCTGTCTCCAATGCGATGGTTCGACACCTGAGCAAAGCAGGAAATGATAACCAGCCATGTAAGTAGGTATATTTATTTTACCGCTC
>JAPZEB010000011.1:5609871-5622403 GCA_029783705.1 Chaetodon striatus | reverse complement strand
TCTAGTGAAAAATATATAAATATATATACATATTCGACTGATTTAACCAATTTCCCTTCCAGGATCAGATAAATCCCAATTTTTGGATCCTAATCCTACTAAAAATTTAAAAACAACATGTGATTTGATCCAATTTCAGAATTCTACTTTTTTCTTCTTCTTTTGAACAACCCAGTGGCAACATTACATCCAAATCAGATAGCCGAAATCTGATTAATTTATTCTGAACACCTGGTGCTTCGGCACCATTTGAGAATTTAGACTTTTTTTGTTTAGTCAAATAAAGTTTTTGAGAAAACACATTTATATTTCTTAAAGTAAGCTTCAGTTGAACGCCGTATCATACTGGCACCACTGAAACATTGTAATTTCCAGCCAAGGATGAAATCAGATGATTAAACGCTTAATTTTGAATTATGAAATACACCTAAGACAAACAAACAAATAAACATGTCATTTTGTGCATTCTCAGAAATTGAATAATGCCAGCAAACTGCAACAAGCCAAACTGATACTTGAGAAAATCACTTTCACAGGCTAGGCTGTCTAATATTAGACACATTCAGTGATGAAGCCGCGACAGCCTCGTTTCTCATTTATAATAGAGCTTTGCAACCTGCATCTCTCTGTCTGTCTCAAGGTTAGGGCTCACAGGGGAGGAGAGGGATCAGGTTACACTAATGCATCATGGCTGCTGGAGGACACGCGTGCACACGCCTCGTCACCCACTGTCTCACCCTATCTCTCTTTCTCTTCCTCTCACACACACCCTTGCGAGCTGATACCCTTGTACAGGTCTGAAGCACAGCCGTGGCCTTGTGTTATTGTGCCCTTGCAACCTGCGAGCAGTCTGCTGTCTGTCTGCCGGGCAAATCACTTGTCTCTAAAAATAAACTGAAACCATCGCCAGAGGCCTGACGGAGGTTAAACAGTGGCATAGCAGTACATTTCAATTTGAGTTCCTGTGTGATGAGATATGCAGCATTGACCTGTGACAGAATTGACTGGCGGCAGGAAAGTTGATTTTGGGAATTTGATATTTGAGATTATTCAGGGATATTGCAAACATATGCAGTTTTTATAACCCAGAAAACTTTTCTATCGACGTAGAGAACTGCAAAAATTCAACTTTCAAGGTGTCAAAAATCCTTAAATCCCTGCGTTTCCCAATCACAATGATAGCGCTGACACAAACAATTATTTTCATTATCGATAAATCTCACTGATTTCTTTGTTTTTTCTACAACCGAGAAAAATGCTCATCACAGTTTCTCAGACCTTACAAGGCCAAAGACATTCAATTATCAGTGATACACAACAGAGAAACTGGAACTTGAGAATATCAGGCGTTTGACTGATTAATTGATTACCAGAATTCTTGTTGATTAATTTCCGGCTAATTATTTCAGCAACGCAGCTCAGCACATCACAGCTCACACGGACTTCTAACAATAACATCGCCGTTGCATAATTATATTAAACGTCCTCGGTCTAATTGGATGCATTTAAGATCATCGCAACATTTTGAAGTAAAGAACAAAAGGCTGAGCATCACTCACAAGTCATTTACCAGTTAATCTGGACAGGAGGAGGATGAGAGGAGCTGATGCGTCATTATCGAGGCCCACCTGAATTCTACCTGCTGATGCTGCACTCCTCCTGCTTATAATGAATTCACCTCACTCCATGCTCTATTACAGAGTTTGTCACAACGTGCAGAGATTGCAGCAGCTCATCAGGTGATCCTAATTGCGATTGTGTTTACACGCAGTCTCGGAAAAGCAGAAGCCCTAATCTCCATCTGTGCATCCATCATCTATCCATTTAGCCATCTATCCATTAGTACTGAGATGGTTAGTCAATTAACACAATTATTGATTGGATGCTTTGCAATTTGGAGCATTGGTCAGACTAAACAAGCAACATGTCTAAAGCAGAGTCTTGCACAGGTCTGATTGCACAGGTTTTGATTTTTCCAAACTGGGACTGTGATGTGCAGTACCGCACCCGCACATACGACCAATACCTGCCGATAGAAGATCTGCAGCTTTTTATTTCTTTGGTAAGCAACCATGGTATAAGTAGGATAATGCCTTTCATGGTGTTCATTATCATTTTTAGATGTCCTTTAAGAGGGTAACCGACAGTTCCACATTGGTAATGTACACCTGGTTGGGCATTATCCCTTAAGTATCCTTCACTGTCAACCCGGTCTTACTCCAAAGTCGTCAAAATCCGGCCCTTGGTCAGTGACTTCTGGTGTCAAACACTGACCAAAAAAGCTGTCCTTTCACGTCAGTTATTGTTTAATATGCTGCAGAACGACAAAGGTAGCTGAAGTCTGAGTAGGGAGGGTGGGAGGTTTGGTGAATGGCTCAAACAACCAACAACTTTCAATAAGGAGGCCGATGTTCTGCTCTCGTCAGTGTCAAGCCAAACCCATTTCTTTTTTCCTAAACCTGACCCATATGTAGTCCCATTCAGAGCACTGTTTATCTGGATTTGGTCATCTTGAAAAGTCTGTGTCTGCGGTGGTCCTGTGTGTTTTTGCTTTGAAAAAGTCAGATGGATGAGCTGATTCTTGATAGCAGAACATGGAATTCCCACATCTGCATCAGTCTGATCGAGGACACATTTTAGGCCGTGTGGTCTAAATAAAACAGTTCAAATTTGCAATAAATTTATATTCCGAACTATCTGATTAAAGAATGAGAAATGTGATTTTAAATGTGACCAGAAATTTGCTTTGGAGACTTTGCTACTCGGCAATAACACCAGCATCATTTACAGTAAGTGCTTAAACAAAGATTGCCAGGGCCGTACAATTTAACAGCTGTTTATTTTTGTGTTTTCTGCGCTGTTATCCACTATTGTGACCCACTGATTAGCATCAGAAAATCATTTAGCGAAATTTTGTATTAAGAGCATAAAGTCCTTCTGTTCCTCTCCCTCTACAAACCAGATAGAGCATTAGTGGGGAAGAGACGTTTCATTACATCCTTTTTGCCTCATTGTGAAAAACTGTGTTATGCCTCAGAGTCATTTCTTTCATTAAGGAACCTGGGTCATTATTGGCCCAAGTATAACGAAACTCACAATTGAAATTCTTCATCTCGAATACATTTAATAATAATGGGGTATTATTCCCCATCTTATTCCCCTACATTAAATAATACTATTCCCAGGGCCCATTAAGAAACTTAATCATCAGGGGCTGAAATACACTGCGGAAAGATAATTACAGCTGATGATATTCACAGATAAGTCACAGATGATCAGATGATTTTTTTTCCTCTTTCTTTCTTCCTTATAGTTTAACTTTCTGCAGTTTTTTTCCGCAGCTATCAGGCTCACTGCTCACTGCGATCTGTCTTGGTTAAGGATTTTAAAGTACTGGGAAGCCGGCAATTGGAGAAAAAAAGTGTCAGAAGAAGAAAGAGAAGAAGATAAAAAGAGGTGAATCGGGAATAAAAAAAAAGATAAAAGGTATAAAAATAGACATGTGGGAGGCAGAACAATAAATCATTTACAGACATACGCAGGGGTAAGGTCATCAGGGTTTAAATATTCATTATGGGTGTCAAGTCGAAGCTTTTAGATCTTGTGGGATACAGTTTCGCTTCCCTCCTCATTTGATGTTTATGTTCGCTGAATTATGCATCAAAACCAATGTTATAAATACTCTTAGTGGTTTTTTTGTTGTTGAAAAAGGAGGTGCTCCTCCATGACACGAGCACTGCCAGTGATCGAGGTTTAAATCCCGCCGGAGTGACCTCATATGTAAAAGCTCACGGTGTCAGGACGCTGCGTGGCGCACTGGGAGAAAACATGCGCTGAACAGCTGATATATTCAGACTACAATAGATACTGCAGAAACAGGAAATAGAAAGGAGAGCAGGTTGACATTTACTTCGAAGGCATTTAGCCGACACACTGCACAACGATTGGCTTCATGGCACTTTAACGGGACACCTGACATTTGATGGACGCATTGTCCACTTTGGGGATCAAATTTATGATCTTGCAGTTACAGGATGATTTCTCTCTTCAGTTTAACACTCACAGTTAAGGGGTTTAAGCGCTCATCTGCAGCACTCGGCAAGTAGAGGTTTACTGTGCTGCTCAAAGACACTTCAACTTGATCCAGTGATCGCGCTGGCTGTTTGGTGATGTTTTAGAATAATGGAAAGGTTTCTCAACTATGGAAATATCATATGGGCAAAACTGAAAGTTATATGGTTAATTTTTGGAAAATCTGACATGTGGTAACTGAATTTCAGGTTCATGTTTCATGGGGGAAGGTCTGACACTGAACTTTTTGTTTGCTTTGCTCACTCTGAACTAAGTACACTGCTGTAATTTGTTGCCTCTTCTCTCTAGTGGTCATCTCCTTGAGCTGCATCAGTGTAGTTAGTCTGTCTCTCAGTGGCTCCCTCTTCTTTTGTGTCAACACTCTATTCTTTCCCTTTTCCTGCTGTGTGACAAATGGCATCAGCAGCCCTGTCGCCAGAAGAAAGTGTTAACATAGCACATTTCAGCCAACTATGAATACATTACATTTGCACGTTTTATAGCGACTTCTTTAAAGTGACGTATTATATAAGCTGGCTTTTGTTATCAGGAGGTGGAGGGGATGGCAGATGGCACGTTACCTTGGCGAGACACGTGCCAAGCTGCAGACCAATGCAGACTACTGCTGCATTTGAGGGCGTTTTTATATCGACACATCGTGGCGTCTCCCAGTGGTGTGTGTAGCATCAAATTAGAGCCAAAACATGATTTCTGATGCTAAATGTAACAACAACTTCACTACAACTCAAAGGACAGCTTTTAATGTCGGCGTTTGACACTGGAAATCACCGACCAAGCGCTGCATTTCGATGTCTTTATAAACATTGGGTACGCACAACAGGAGGCCTGAAGAAGGCGTACACCACTTCCCACAGTAAAGTTGTGATCTATAAAAACAGACTTGATGGAAGAAACTCTGACCCATGAGAGATGGGGCATTGACAACGCAGATGGTGAAGTGGAAGCCTGATTGCAGATATTGTCTGATATTTTTGGGTGCACACCATTTTTGGCTTTTGTCCGTACATTCATTTTTAGTATGGATCCTACACATTGTTTTATAAACAAGACCCCAGGTTGGATACACCTGTGTAATGCTGTTAAAAGTGTATTTTATATTGAACTCTGAAACTGGTCATTTTTGAGTCTGTTGTCTGTGCTGTGTTTGTCTGCATTATTTTGCATAGTATATTTAACATTTTGGCATCTTTTGAAAGGGGCCAAAATGTTAGGTGCACTTATTTTAACATTACATTATAATGTAAAGTGCTGGTACACTGTCACGACTATTACTACCATTTTCCAGTCCTCCCTTGCGGCCCTGCACTTGCCCCTTTCCTGACCTCTCTCATTTTCTACAGTTTTTCCATCTGCATTATTCTTTCCCTCTCCATGTCCCTTGTATCTGTTCATCTATCACTGGCCACATCTACTCTCCCTTCCAATCTCCTTCCACATATATCTCTCTTTCCTGATACTTTTCTACCATCCATCCATCTCCCCCCCCTCTTTTCCTTCGTCTCTTCCTTATTCTCTTCCTCCTCACTTTTTTTTCTCTCTTTATCTCTCTCTATTACTTTCCCCCTCTCCACTCTCTGCTGGGTGTCCTGTTCCCTCTCTCTGGGAGTAGCAGACCTCCTGACGGCTCAGTATTGATCCTTCCATCTCCCTCTCATGCTCCCTCTCTTTCCGACTTGCGCACACACGTGCACACACACACATGCATTAGGGTGACAAGATAAAAGGGTTTGTATGCCCCAAGGCAAAGCCAGCCAAACATGAGACCAGGGGCTCTCAGCCTCTCGTGCATGTATCAAAAACAGAGACACTTAACAAACCCAAGGCCGTGAACACATTCCCCATATCTCTGACAGGAACCGTCCGGAAATTACCATTAGATTTATTTACAACAAGCTTATTTTTATCTGCGAGCCGGGCTCTGCGTGAAACAACATGAATCTTGTGGAATCGTGGTGTTCGAAACATTTTTCAGCGATTGCCTCAGAAAGCTTAAGGCAACCAGCACGCTCTAGTCTCCGTAAAGGAACATTTCCGGATAATAATGCTATTTATAATCTTTGCCTTGGGGGGGGCGGGTACTTGACTTGAACTGGAAGAAGTTCCTTGTTTTTTTTTAAACACTGTTCAAGCAAAGCTGTTTTGGAGATTGTGTTTAGGGGACAGTCTCTGATACATATGTAAATACATTGGAAAGAAAGAAAGGGGGAAAGTTGAGATGCTGGTATCTATTTGTTCAGCTGCCTTCATCCCTGTTATCTTCACAAGGAGTTCAGTCCTGAGGGGCTTACAGTAAGTTGCCAAAAGACACAAAGCTATCACAATATAGTGAGAATCAAATGAAAGAGGGACGCAAAGTATCACTGTTGCACCAGAGACAATGGCAAGCTAATGGCATTCAGTTGCAAAGCTGCATGAGTTTCATAGTGACAGACAAACTGTAAGAGTCCGTCAGTCTGTAAAGTTTAAAGAAAGTTATATGACACAGCCTGATGCATTTTATGTGGAGTGAGCAATGCATCTAGTTCAAAAAGGCGACCACACCTATCGAAAAATGATTACAGACAGGAGCAAGTTTACTATTGCAATATGGGAAGCATATTTTCACACTCTAATACAGCATCTTAATTTCGTGATTTCAGGGGAAGCATATTTCAATAAACCAATATCCCCCCTCAAATAATGTTCCTGCTACAGAATCATTTTATATTACACCACTACTCACTTCATGTTTACTGTAAGCATGGTGCTCATGCTCTGCTGTGTAAGGGTGTTATTTGCAATACATGAAGGGCTGATGTGCAATACTGTTATGTATAGTATGTTTTTTTGTTGTTGTGTTTTATGGTTCATGCTTTTCATTTCTTCTGGAAGGCAGCAATACTTAATGCAGCTCCTCAGTCCAAGACGAATTTCCCTACGGGGACAACAATGTACCGTATTGCATCGTAGTGCATCGTATCGTATCGCATCATATCGCATCATATCGCATCATATCGTACCGTATTGTATCATATCATATCATATCATATCGTACCGTATCATATCATATCATATCGTACCGCATCGTATCATATTGCATTGCATCGTATCATATCATATTGTAAGCATGCACAGAACCACGTGCATTTTTAAAAAAAATCCTTTCAAATGCTAAATTGGCCTTGTGTGCCCTTATTTATTTAGTATGCAGTTAATACACCAATTTGACAGAATTTTGTTTTAATGAAAAGCCAACTCCTGGCATTTGCTCCTGGTGTTCTTCACCTCTGTTTTGGAAGAAGAAAATAATGATAGTAAAAGAAACAACTTTAAAGTGACATATTTTTCTTATGAAATAAGCACTGTGTGGTGGGTCTAATTTATGTTGATGTGAAGAGTGGTTGATGTGGAGCGTGGACTGATAAATATTTGGAAAAGTAACTGATAAATATGTTTAAAAAAAAAGAAACTTTTGTGTCTCTATTTTTTGTCATTCTGTATTGTAACAAACTTTAGAGTCTTGTTCAACCATTTGAAACCGGAGCAAATTGGCCTGAAGACAATGAGCAACAAAAGAAGAAATGAACCACAAAATTAGCAAGAAATCAGTGAAAACTGAAAATTAAGAACAATAAAATTTGTAAAAATAATAAGAATTAAAAAAAAGTTAAAAACAAACAAAGAACTAGCCTGGAAAGTGTGCTTCAAAATTACAATTAAAATACAATAATTATATTGTTTTATTTTGCTTTTTTCCTTTTTCTCTGTTTTTTTTTTTTAAGTAATGCTTTTTTTTTACCATTTATGAAACATTTGTTAATGTAAGTTGCTCATTACCTTCTTTTCCTATGTTTTTGAAAGAATTCGCACCAATTTGCTCAAAGGTTGAAATACTTGTAAAAGGTGTCTGAAAGCAGCACAAGACAGTAATGTCGCTCCAGGTTCAAAAGGGTTAAGAGAAGTTATCAATATAATCATTATTACCATGTTGTTGTTCTCCTCTAAGTTACTTTATAAATGACAGTTGTTCTAAACAGATTTTATTTGTCGAAAGGCGAAAAAAAAAAAGGTGATGGATATAGTGGGCAAAAGAATAGAAACAACCAGAATTAACAGATAGAACAAATAAAAATAAAAGTGATATATAAAACCAGAACAAATTCTTTGCTCATGTTACAATGCAACAGCCTCCTGAAATCAGTTTGCAGGCCCGTCTCTTTTTCCAGCTGGCATGCTCAGAATTTAGAGTATGATGCTTTTGTTCAAGCACCTTTCAGCAGAGTAACTGCATACATTTCAGATGGGAATACAACTCCTCACCATGGCGATGTTAGTGCCATGCCCCATCCACTGCGCCCCAAAGCTAACAAGAGGTTGTCGGGAATCGATACCTGGCATGAAAAACGATGTGACTTTCAGCTGCCGTGGCCACATCAATCACGCCATTACCATTAGCTCATCTCTCGACACCAACTTGGACTTCTCTCTCCTGCCCCTCCCATCATCTCTCCACTCCGATGTCACCGTTTTTCCCTCTCCTCCTCCACTTCTCTCTGTCTCTCTCTCTCTCTCTCTTCCTTTTTTTCCCCCTTCTCTCCCCCTCCCTCTCTCCCTGCCAGCTCAGCGGATGCCCCTTGTCACAGCTCCTATTTCAGCCTTCTGAAGTTTCCTAATTGATCGCAATTAGAGCCGCTACAGAGCAAAGGGGTGGGGGGCAGACAAACAGACATGGGGAGAGAAAGTGTGTGTGTGTGTGTGTGTATGACAGGCAGGGAGACAGAGACAGAGAAAGATTAAAATCAATGAGCCTGTTTTGAGAGTGGTTATATTAGCAACTGGACTACATTTGACCACAGACTGCTGAGGTAATAACATGAGAGACAAAGGGGAGTGACAGAGAGACAGACAAAGACAGACACAGAGAGACGGTGAGTCACAGGAAGATGGGGAAAAAACAAAACAGACTTCTGATGGGAGAGAGTTAAGTGACGCTGAATGGAAGGCATTAAGAGAAGCACTCGAAATTAGACACAAAGTAAAAGATATCAAACAATTTGACGACAGAAACATCATTTGAAATATATTCAAGAAACAGAAGGAGTAATATACAACTACCAACAACTTTACCATAGCTCCATTTAGATTCCATTGTCACTGACAAACAGAGCTGCAGTTAAACTAACAACTGGCTAGCTAATCGTTTCCTCTACACACATGGTCAATCTTTGCCTCTACTCAACTGCCTTCACCCTCTGTCTTGTGTGTTCATGTCTAGGAGTAAGGTGTCCCAATTCTTGTTGGGACTGAGGGGTTAAGGCAAAGCATTAGGGCTACATGGCTCTTCAAACAGGTTTTTCAGAGGCTGACTTCATACCGAGTGTTTTGAGAAATTACTGTCAAGAGAAACTAAAGAAAACTACAACAAGAAAACTACATTTTCTTCATTCTTTCTTTGTTAGGAGCCTATCCCAGCTGACATTAGGTGAGAGGCGTAGTACACCGTGGACAGGTCACCAGACTATCACAGGGCTGACACATAGAGACAGACAACCATTCACACTCACATGTGCACCTAAGGACAATTTAGAGTCTTTGGATTGTGGGAGGACGCTGGAGTACCCGGAGAAAACCCAAGCTGACACGGGGAGAACATGCAAACTCTACACAGAAGGGCTCCTCCTCCCTACGTTCGAACGTCATTTCAATGTATTATTGTCCTTTTCTTTATAACAAGCTGAAAATAAATTGCTAGTATGCCCAAAGTCTTGGCAGCTAACTAACAAACTAGCTAGCTAGCTAAAGTTACAGTTAACATTAATGTTGTTGTTGATTTGTGCATGACAGTCCTGCAATTTCACATATTTCCATGTTGCAACACATTGATAGTTAGTGGCAGCCAGTGCAGCTGTATGATGAAGTGATTCAGTAAGTAACTGGTTGGATACTGGCTTATACCTAGTGTTCTTGAACTTCAATAAGGATCAGGGGCACAAAAGTTGCTCGGGACTTCCCAACCTGGCACGGTGTGAAGCGCTTTTGATTCATGAAAGCAAGAGAGGGAAAAAAAAAAAAGAAAAAAGGATAGGAGACACAATAACAAGTGTGGAAGGACACACAGAAAGAAAACAGAGATAGGGATAAGTTGGGATAAAATCAAGAGAGACAGAGTGATTTTAGTGACCAATGTAGCAGCCAAGAGTGAGGAGAGCCAGAGAGTGAAGGATTTGTAATAGAGAGATAGAGAGGCAGAATGACAAAGAGGAAGAATAACAATGGTGCCAAAGCCTCTTCCATCCTCCTTGCAAATGTCCCTGATCCCCCTTTTTTCTCTCATTTAAATTCCTCTCCATTGTCATTGCAATCCAGGCCTAACCCCCCACCGCCTGGCAAATAAATACACACACACACACACACACACACACACACACACACAAACGCATGGACATTAGAGTGCACATGCATTGACCTCCAGCGGCAACCAGGGCCATCCCAGGGAGCCGGGCTCACACATCTTTGCTAATCCCCATCAATGGGCACACATGCACAAGCTCACAATGTTTGCTGGAAAGATAGGCTCAAGTTTCCCCAGACTGCAGATGTCAATGTGACCCTAGCCATGCTAACATGGGTGTGGAATAGCAAGCAGCTTGTCACCGAGCATCCAGTGTCTTGTCAGAGAGGCAAGGCCGGGCACGCCAGCGCAGCGCTCACTCGTGCCTTGTCAACACATATAGTCGATATAGCCTGCCTTAATTCTATTCCTTGCCTTACTATTCCCTGGACAACAGTGCTTAAGACCGCAGTACACTGGCTTGTCAGCAGTGGTATCTCACAGAGCAGACATACTGCTCTCAGTAGCGTTAGCCTGCGATGTCTTCAGAGCTGTCTAACAGCAGCAACAGGGCCCGAAAATAACGTCTTGTCAGCATGATCAGGACATGGCTGGGTTAATACAATTCCTTGGCTTATCCCTTGTCAGCAATTCTAGGTCAGAGAGATGGCAACAGGCGCTGATCTTAATATCGCCTTGTCAATGTGCATAGCTACATCTGGACTGTCAACAAAGCCTGGGATCGTGTAAGAGACAGCCAGAGAGAGTAAAATGATGCCGTGTCTGTACAGTCAGGACAACACTGATGCTGTATTATCCCTTGCCTTATTGCTCCCGTGTCAGCAAAGCTAGGTCAGAGATGGTAACCACTGATACTCATACTGTTGCCTTGCCTTAGTCCAGACTATGAGTAAAACAAGTCCATCCTGCCTCTGGAACAGCTCATCCTTCTGTGTATTAGAAAAAATAAAGCTGAAATGGCCTTAAAGAAAACAATGGCAAAGCTGTGTTTGAGCTCATCCCTCTAAATTCTCATTTATTAAAGACAAAAAAGTATTTTATGATGAAATACTATATTAGAATAATTTAACTCGCAACATAGTCAGCTTGTGACCTGTCAGAGATGTCAGTTAGCATGTCTCCAGTTTGGAGAAGCAGGCTGGACAAACTGGAAGCTAAGCAATACACTGCTGATGGGGGTTTAGCAACAAAAAGTATTAGAAAGTCCCACCTAAAAATATCAATATCAGTTTAAGTGTATGCTATATTGAGAGTACTTACACCACTTTAACTTTCCGATCTGATAGGGAAGCGGTTAACAGTTTCAATTCCCCTTCAATGCTCTTATCAAAGCCTCCAGACTCCATTGAGGAAAATAGTAATTTTAGCTCACTGAGCATGGGAGCTGTTGGTCTACTGCTGCGCCACTCAGTTACTTAGTTTGTGTTAATGACTCTCAAGTAACCCTTAAAAACGCCAAAGTCACACATGAGCACAAACTAACTCGCTGATCGAGGCAGCGGTAGACCAGCAGCTCCCGTGTTCAGCAACGTTAAATCACTGTTTTTGTCAATGGAGTCTGGCTTTGGGGAGAGCAATTTAACGGCTGTATTTTCCCATTGGAAATCAGTCAAGTTAGAGCACCGAAAATATTCTGAATAAAGTGTACACTTAAACTGATATTGATATTTTTTAGGTGGCTAAAATAAAGTTCATTGCTGGCCCCTCCACAGCAGTAAATTGATTAGCTTCCATGCCGAACTAAAAAAAAAAACTAAAGATCTCAGCAGCATCTCTGTGTCTGAGTAGAACTTATCAACTCTATTAAGAGCTGCTGTAGGAAAAATGAAAAAAAAAAAACAACAACAAATTAGTTATTGCAAAAAGGAACAAAAACACAAAAACAAACATCCTGATGTTTGACGTAATGAGTGAATATGGATGAGCTCTCAGGTGATATTGCATCTATTAGTGCAGACCAGGCTCTTAGGTGACACACACACACAAACACTGATAACACATACACACTTGTTGAGAGAGAAGAGAGGAACCGGAGGCTAGAATGACTGACGCAAACATGTACACACACACACACACACACACACACACACACACACAGAGAAAAGGACA
>JAPZEB010000011.1:5598577-5609771 GCA_029783705.1 Chaetodon striatus | reverse complement strand
AATGACTGACTCAAACATTTACACACACACACACACACACACACACACACACACACAGAGAAAAGGACAGAAAACAACTTGTCATATTGTAAAAACTGAAAGTCAATTTCAAAGTCAATTTGCGCTAAACTGCATTGGCAAAATAAATCAGGCACCGGTAGAGGGTACATTGTGAACAAATCAATGTCGATATGATCTAAAATAACAAAGTGTGTGTGTGTGAGCTGTGTGGGGCAGGGAGCAAGAGAGTGTGTGAGTGTGTGTAAAGGTGATTCTGGCGACAAGGCGACCCCAGAGGATCAAAACATACAGTCTCACATTACTGACGACCCCACACACACACAGACACACTCGCAGCCATGCGCTTGTACGAGTGTAGATGACACGGTGGTGTCTTCTAAGCAACCTGCCGACCTGCATGCGTCACAAACAGTGAGAGGGGAAGATGAAAGAAAGGTTGTCATCTTCACGGCCCATCTCACATGTACAGCACTTCACAGAAAGCACCGTGAATTCTGTCTTTGAATGCACCATGAAAAATACCTGGGGTTAAATCTGTATGTGTGCACTGGTCACTTCAGTTAGTCACCCAGACCTGTACTATCCAATACGTGTAGAGTAGGCTGTATGAAGAGATTGGATTTTTGGAGTTCGGAGCTGCAAAACCACTTAGCTTTGTGGCAAATTTGAAAATATCAAATGAAATGCATTCGGTGGGAAATATGTCAAGACACCCAGGTCTACATGCAGACTTCTGACAACAAATCCAAAGACCTAATGCAGCCAAGAGTAATGCTCCAATAAACAGAGCTATAGGGTAACTCACTACACAGTACTACCAAAATGTTTTGCCCACGGCAGTGTCAGTACACAGTCGACCACGGGATACACAATATATAGCAAGACAATCATCTACAGTACATCACAACATCTCTGTAACTCAAGCAAAAAAGTGCAGCTGCAGACTTAACAACACTTCTTCATCAAAACAGGTGAAACACAATGGAGTTGCGTTTGTTTCAGAATATATTGGTGCAAGACCACGATGCATAATATGATGGGAGGCGTGGGAATGGTGGAGAGCTTGACATTTCAACTTTAAAAAGGTTATGCCCTCCATTGTGTTAATGTTTTTACTGGACCATCTCATCCGCAGAAAACATATTACTTTGCATACCCTTGCCTCTGGCTGAATTAATAGCGCCCTTTAAAGGCTCAATATAATTGTGTTTCTTTGGCAAACAGTGTTGTCAACAATTCCAGAAAAATTATGAAAACTAAAATGTTGTCTCTCTTATTCTCATTGCAGTTATGAACCTGCACATTTTCTTCTCACTTGCTCACACCCTTCGGCTTGACATGTTAGAGTTACAATCATGGAGATCTCGGTTTCGTTGGCTTTGGTGGAACCCGTGGCGATAATTGCAGCATGTTTGTTGGCAGAGTTTAGTGCTTGAAATGAGGCTGGTGAATTGATTTATATCAGTACATTTTATGAGCCCTGCAGCTGGTGAGATGAAAGGGTTACCACAGCATAGACGATAAGTGTGTGTGTCTGTGGGTGTATGTTTGTTTCGGTTTGTGTGAGAGCAGATTATTAATGACTGTTCGCCGCTTGTGATTTTCGCCACAGACACCCAGTTCATAATATTGCAAATGCAAGGGCTTTCACCAGTGGGCCATAGGCTCAATCTCAATTATGGTGCCTCATCTGACAATAGACACTGACTTAAAGGAGCAGTCTGTAGGATTTAGTGGAATCTAGTGGCGAGAAGTGCAGACTGCAACCAGCTGAAACTTCTTCCACTTAGAATTCCTTCAATGTTTTTTGTTTTGGAGATTTTTACAGAGCTGAATTATCCACAGAGGTCTTTCCCACTCCAAAACAAACAGACCAGGTGATCAACACCAGTAAAAACACTGAAAAAATAATTTTACAAGTCATTGTTTGTTTCCAATTTGACTTGTTGCTGACCGGTCGCTAGCCCACCAACTGCTAATGTGTACTCACCTTTTTTCTCTAACAAGTTAAGATCCAGTGGTTGGTTGCAAAAAGCACCTTAAGTATGACACTTTAGGTTTAAATGTTCCTCAACTGAGGAAACTACTTCAGGGTGTTGCACAGAATCTCTTTAAAGATTTCCTTAGTCAAGGAAAGACTTTTAAGGCATTTACTGCACTGGAGGAGATTTTCATGGAGACTGTTTGTTTGCTTTAACACGTGCTTGTGATAGCCTCGGCTACCTGATTGGAAAGATCCCCTTGCAAAAAAATGCAGAGGAATCATTTATTGTAATGGAGCTGGAAGAGCGCAGCTTCGGAAAGTTTAGCGAGCCAACTCCGAATCATAAACTGACCGCAGGTCAAATTTACAGTGCAAAATCAATTACTCATTATCAAAGGTGTCCATGGAGTTGCTGAACACTCTTTTCAGGATGCCTTAATTTTCCTCATTTATCACCATATTCAGCAATGTTGCCATTAAGATGCAGTCAGACGCACCTTGTGTTTTTTTTCCTTACTTTGATTGCTAAGGTCCTCTGGGCAACAGTTTAACAAACTTTAAGCAATTCCTTAGGTGTAAGACCAAGATAAGGAAAAAAACTTAAGGAAACCTTAAGGTGAAGACTTGAGGATGTTCTGTGCAACTAATTTTATTTAAAGGAAACCTTAAATTTGTCTCATCTTAAATTTTGAGACGTAAAAAACACAAAAACGTGAAAACGCGAATGGCCCCATCTACAGCCAGTTTTTGGTTCGTCTGTTCTGGGCTACTGTAGAAACATGGAAGTGCAACATGGCGAACTCCATGGATGAGAATCCTCTTCCTATGGAGATATAAACGGCTCATTCTAAGGTAATGAAATCATGACAGTATATATTTTTAGGTGATTATACACTACAGTGAACACACTCACAATACTACATTCCATTTCTGCCAATATATCCTACTGAATCCTACACACTGGACCTTTAACACACTTTTTATTAAATGAAAATCTTTGGAAATAAAACTTTTATAAATCAAAACCATAAAAATATCCACCAGTGTTCAAGCATATTGTTGAGTACTACACAAGGATGAAGAGAAAGACGCAGGAGGACTTAAGGTCAATGTGAACATCGGGTCGCTGCACCTTCCTTGACGCCCTCAAAACTCAACACAACCCCACTCAAAGCAAACTAAATTTTCAAAGTCCTCAAGGAGAAAAGCTATCATCACCAATCCCATCAACATCCTTACCTGTAACAGACAGAAGGAACTACTCTCCTGGGTCTCAGTCTCCTGAGCCTTCCCTCTTTCCAATTCATTTAACGTGTCTTGTGTTTCTGAATCTCACTTCTTTGTTTATTGTGATTATGCAACATGACATATGCCTTGCTGCGAGCCAAACGTCCCGGTGGGGGGAATAAATTCTTGAACTCGAACTCAATTACAGTTCTGGCAAAAACAGAATCGTGCAGTAATTACAGTGCATTACACCTGGTTGTCAGCAGTAGCCTGAAGCTTCTGCAGGCTGGTGTCCTCGGTTCAAATCCCCGGACCGGCATGGGGGGGGGGTTATCTCTGGCTGGGGAAAGCAAATGAGTAATGCTCGTCGACTATAGTCAAACTGCCCTTAAGCAAGGCCCTTAACCTCCAATTCCTCTGGTGCAGCTGAGTGAGCAACAATCTGCATTCGCTAATTCTGTATGCAAATATCATCTTTCTGTCATTCATGTATAAAAATAAATCTATCAAGATGCAGACTAATTTTATTGATTTAAACGAGTGGTATTAAACTTAAGCTTCAGGTCTGTGTGAGTTAATAAAAGTGTGTATACATACTATTAGTGTTCAAAGCATTGCGGCAGGCATGGACTTCCCTGTATGTAACCTTATAGTCCTGAGCTGTCAGCATGAATGCATGGCAGTGGCCTTCATGGAATCTGGATGTCTGTCTACGTGTGTGTCCACCCCGTCTGCGTATTTCCTGTACGAGTGTGTGTGTGCTTGTGTGACGTGCGTATGTTTCCCCATCGGACTTGTGTGTGTGTGCATGTGTGTGTGCGTCGCGCTGGCATTTCTGGACAGAGGAACTCTATCCGCCTCTGCAGAGTCCTTTCAACGCCCGCCACCACGCACACACAAACACACATCACACATCCTACTGCTGACACGTGCATGTCACCACGGCAACCAGATACAGCCAAAGACATGCAACTGACAGAGAAGCAGAGACCACCATACTGGCAGGCCAGAGGTTCTCATCATGGGGGTTTGAGAGCAGCTGCTGGGATCACTTGTTGAATCATAACTTGTGAGTTTTCCAACAATATTCTTGGACTCAAACGCATCAATTAAAAGCATTTAATTGGGAATCTTAGCGACTGATTCCGTGCTTTAATCTCATATACAGCCGGCCTTGTCCTCACATATGCTGAACAGGTTCACAGTATTTTCTGCGGCTTTTCACACATGTGGCTCCTATTGTTGATTTGCTCTCGTACAGCGTGCTCGGCGCTGAAAGCCGTCATCTTCAAAGTGGTGTGAGGGGAGATTTCATGTGATGGTGATGGTGGAACACATTTACAAGGTGATGCAGATTCACTGCTTACACGGTTGAGCGGGAAAACAAAGAGCGAGAGCAACGTTTATGTCAATTTATACGGAAAATGAAATGAGTTTCACGCACCCCTGGCTTGTGAAACTTACTCAGCACAAATAACAGAAGCAGCGCATGAAGTCTAAATTCGACTAGATAGAAAACACAAAAGCAGAAAAACAATTGAGTTGCAGTGTGTTTGAACTGGAGCAAAGACATCTACTGTGGAGTCACAGAACTTACCTTGGACAGGACCAAACGTCGGCACGATCCTCCTCTTCACCATGTCAAAAACAACCAAGAGTTAGTCTATACATCCCCAGGAAATGTGTAGCAATGCATTTCAGCGTACAGACATCTGGTACACTGATCGCAACCACTTCAGAATGAGCATTAGTTGTGTCTTCTCCATCTTTTAAACACAGTGGAAAACATAATTCAACTTTACGGGCAACAAGATTTGAATTAGCAGGATAATACACCTTTAAAAAAACACTAAGAAACTCAATAACTTGTAAAATTGGATAAAATAATGTGAATGGCAACATGCTGCCAAAAGATTTTCTCCTGAGTTTCTCCCCATTCCAGTTTTTCCATGTCATCCCTCCTCCCAGCGACATTCCTTCAATTATTCCCTTCCTTCTACTATCTCTATCCCACCTATTTCTTCATTCCGTAATGGTGTTAATTCAATCAGGGAGGTCCAATTCTGAACGTAAGGGCACCCCACGGGCAGTCTATAGTGCAGCCTTATCTACTCTGTGCATTCGTCTCTCCCCTTCCTCCATCGCTCCTTCTTTTCCATCTGGTTTCCGTTCTCCCCACCTGCCCATCAGTCTGCAGCCAGGGACAGGTGAGCCTATTACACGCTCCTCACGCTGCCTCCTACACACACTCACACGTACGCGCACAAAACCGCACCGGCTCTGCTTCATGGTAACTTAGCGTGCCACGCACATCAGCCAAAATCTGCTGTGCTGTAAAACGGCTGTTACCGCAGGCACGTCACGCTCCTGATGAAGTGGTCTAGTGTTGAATATAAAAGCTGCAAAAAATTGGAGTTTCACTTCTGGAGAATGGGACAGAATACAATAGAATATGTAGAACAGGAAAAAAAATAAGCCGGGGTGTGAAATTGGACAGTTAAGCTTTGAAAGTGAATCTTTAATATGACATTGCAATGCTGAATGTAATTGAGTCAACTTTTATAATGAGTCAATGACTTTAAATTACGAGTCTAAGAAAATATCGTCACACTTGAGCATCATGGTATCATGTTTTTTGATATGGTATTGGTTCTCTAAAACACTTGAATTTTAATTGTTTACATTTTATTTAAATTTTCTTAATTTGTTTACCTTAAGAATCCTGCAAGCAATTTTATTCTTTTCACGGATGAAGACAAACATCAATTCCATTGCCCAGACGGCACAAAAAGTAATGCTATGGTGTTGGATGTTACACAGAATGTAATAACTAATAAATGTAGAACTCACTGTTCTGACTGCATAAAAAACTATCCTGTTTTTCAGCATTAAGCATCTTATGACAATTTTCTTGAAATTAATTATAAACAAAAATCACAATATATGGCCTACAGTATCACAATATATTGCGATATATTGAATCGTAACCTGATTAGTGTATCACCACACTCTTGCCAATACACAGCTCTACTATAAATTCTCCACAGCAGAGCTTTGATTCTCTGCCTGAGCCTGATTGTTCCCCATGACTTGAGTCAGCTCACGTTCTTGAAAATTTACCTGTTTCTTTTTTGCGGCTTTTTTTCTTATTTCTTGTAATGAAACTCTTGCAGTTCTCATGCTTAAATGGCAGGAGTTGTATGGACTGAATTAAGGTGGAGGCAATCGAGAAATAGGGAGAGTGATGGAACAAGGGAGCAATGTAGTGGAGAACTGGGGGAGAGAGATCGATCGTGCAAGAGAGGGTCCGAGGGGGGACTGCAGGACGACTTAGCTGGCAGTGTTTGATTCTGCCTCCCCAGAAGTAGGAGAGATACGTGTAGAGAGCATGCAGCTGATAGTGGTGATCATCGTCAGAGCTGACCAACTATTGAAACCACTAAAATATTACAGGGAAAAAAATGAGGGGAAGTTGTGCGAGGATACACATCAGCCCTTAGCTTGTAATAAATGTTTCTATATATAAGTATTATAGGTAAAATTGTGAGTGATCAGTTGGTAACCTTGTGGAACTTTGAGACTTTTATTCAAAAGATTAGCAGATGAACTAGATGTTTAAAATGTGTAAAAGTTTGTCAAATATGCAGAATAAAGTTTCCAATAATGACATATATGTAAAGAATAATAATAAATATTTACTGGGGTCTAAAAGGAGTAATTTCAGCTACAGAGCTTTCAAGAAATTTAGAAATCATTACGAAATCACAGATCGGTAAAATAAAGCATTACCTGGAATTTTTCTTTTTTCTCTATCCTTAACATTTAACGTTTACATTTATTGCATCCAACAATATATATATATACATAAAATATATACTATATATGTATATATATATATCTTTTTTTTGTTTGCTTGTTTTTTACCCTCAAAATTTGGGTTTCAGGCCCAAAACTGCTGCCATGGATTGGGCTTGGTTCAGGCCTAAATTTTCAGACCCAACCAAAGCTCTAAACCACAATAACAAGCGTGAGAATGCAAGTAAATACATCAGAGCTTTACTTCCCTATAGCTCAAAATATTCCGTGTAATGAACCAGCACAAGTCAAACAAACGTGGTCATTGCTGTGTATCATCTTTCCTTGGAAAATCCTAATATAAACCAACAAAAACATAACGACACGGCAGTTAAGAGAGCAGTAGAGCAACACAGTTCTCAAGGCAGATGCAGAGAAACAATTATAACTCCTTCCTTTATATTTCATATGTCAATCTTATGATTCTATCTTCATTAAAATAAATACAGTATTCATCTTTTAATTATTTGTGAATGTAAGATATTTCCTGAATTTATCCGGAGGCAGAAATGGCTCTGTGGCCCTCCAAAGGTTTCGGTCGAGAGCCAACAAGATAACGATTATGTACTCTGGGCTTAAAAGTGATGATTAGCGCACCAGCAGACAACTCATCCCCATGCATTAACTACAGCAAGAGCATTAAAAGCCAGAAAGCGTAGAAATAGTTTTCCTTAATATAGATGAGCAGGAAACACATGCTATGGCCTTTTGGTGTAAATCCTGTTATAATCACAGCAATCAATTTCTTAGTAATCCTGTTTTGGCCGGGATTCACTTGGCGCACTTGCACCAACTGCATAGACTGTCGAAAAGTTCCTCCCTCCTCACTTCATCCTATGGTGTCTTTCAGTTCAGTAAAAATAGTTTTCGGATAGCATGTCTCCTTACATTTACTACCACAGATAAATCTGACCTCGGTATCACAGTTAGGGGCTTTGCTTGTTTTCTGTGTTGTTGCTGTTTTTATGTAGAGTCAAGGCAGCCCATCTCGGCTTCTCTAGAGGCATCAGTGGCTGAAGGGTTATTTATTTATTTCCAGAAACCCTGCCTGCCTGCCTGCTTGGCTGGAGGAGAGAAAATGAAGAAAAAAAAAATGCTGAAGGTGGGAGAGATTTGCTGATGCTGCCGTGCAGCAACATTGCAGAACGTGCTATCATGTGAAACATCACCTTTTAGACTCTCCCGCTCTCCCTCTCCTTGTTTGTTCCTCCTCTATCTGCCGCTCTCCTTGTCTCAGTCTCCCTTGCTCTTTCTGTTTCTTCGCCTTACTCTCACAAGCATGTACAGACACACACACAAACACACACACGCACATCTCTCTCCTTTTCTCCTTCTTCCAGACCTTGACACCAGCTGTACTTTTCCAATTCAGCAGTTCTTCAACTCTCCAGATGACACGACGGGATTTCACACCAGCTAAGAACACAAATAATAACACTAAACAAAAAAAGCACAAAAAACACACCAAAACAAAAGTGAGCAAATCAGCAAAAACAAATCCCACAGGCCTCTGCGCAGCTCCAGATAGGGCGCTTGACAATATTAGCAGGCCATGCTAAAATTATTTATGCGGAGAGTGAGAGAAAGAAAGACCAAAAAGAATAAGAGTGCTAAATATACAGAAGCTCATTCAGAGGGAGGGATTAAATTAGATAAGATGTGAATGCAAACAGTGAGAGAGGACTCTCAGAGATAATTACACTCAGCATGTGTCTTTTTAAAACGCCATAACAGCACATCACCCAAATCTGTAGCCATAGATACCCAAACTCCTTATCGTAACTTTATTAATAATATTCAATATGAAAGCTATAACATGGCAGCGTGGGTGGGTGCCCACTTCAGTGGTAAAGTCTTAAAATCAAGGCTGTACATCCTGATACAAAGAACAGACAAGACAAGGGAGTTAACGTCAGAGTACAGGCTGAGTCCCTGGCAGCGGCCCGCTCCGAATCCGACCCCCGGCCCCCTTTCCTGTCACTCTCCAGCTGTCTCTAATAAAGGCAATACAGACCCTTAAAAATAATCGTTAAAAAAACAGAACATATTGGCCTGACAGTCAGGATTACAAATTCACTGCATGAGCCAGACGTTTGCAAATTGCAAACTTTTCTGGGTGCCAGGGAAGTTGGTCTATGTCCACATTCCTTTGGAGACTGGGTTTAGGAAAATTACTTAAAATGATTTTTAAATTTTGGCGGAAGTGTTAAGCGAGGTCATGCCACGTTTGGCTCAAATCCCGCATTTCCATCTTTCTGATCTTGGACCAACTAATTCTAAACCAAACAACCTGGAGGGACTTTAATTTGAAATGCAAAAAGAAAACTGTTACTGTGGTTATGTGTCAAACCGTTTTACACTATAAGCACATGTACTGACACTAAACGCTGGTTAGAGGATTTTTTTCAAATGACTACATCCTACTGTTTCTGTTATCGCGCTTGCTCAGTAACACTGACAGACATGGCAGTCCGCCATGTCTACTAGCCATACATAATGCACTTTGCAAACAGATGTCTTCGCAGCGTTGTGATTTCTTTGCGGGGATAACGGATTACAGTAAAAAAAGAGGGGGTTCACAGCCGCCACCAGCCAAAAGCTGGGATTGCATTTGTTCATTTGTCAGTTTCTGTTAGTCTGTCACTTCAGAGTGTAACAAGCTTTTAAGAACAAGGTCAGATGATATTCTTCGCTTTCCTGTATCATGACGCATGTTGCATATCGTCTCTCAGGGACTCATATGGCTCAACAGTAACAGGATTCAGGTCTGACGCGGGGCTGGGAGATATAAATGATAGATAATATCTTGATATGTTAAGGCTATGCTGTGATTTATGATATTTATCTTGATATTTTTATATTTTCTTTAAAATATCTTGTTGAATTGAGCCCTTTGATGCCTGCTATCATAACATTGTGTTCATTCTATAAAAACTATTTGAACTTAGAAACATCCACATGACATTTTTAGAGGGCTTTAATTTTGAAATTCCACATTAGAATATCATTATATTTTCTGAGTGTCTCTGAGGTGGCAGGCTATTATTTTGAAGTGGTATTGATCTGTGGAAACAGGAAGTTTTTCAGTGACACTCTCAGGTGGTGGACTGTCACCCTGTGAGATCAGTCTCTGGAAATGTGTTCTTTATCATAAAGGTTAAATCAAATGACTAATTATACACACATCTGAAATTCAGTTTTCCTCTGAATTGTTTCAACTGTATTTTATTATAATTATCTATTTAATTATCAAAGTCGATATCAATTAATTGTTGTTATTTTTTTAATTGTCATTTATTATTTAATATGTATTCATTTTGTTTTTTATTAATGTATTTATTTTTATTTATTGTATTTATTTCTTTACTTTATTATTTATTATTGACAAAATGACTGAGCTATTGAATGAGTGTGGATAGTTGCTTTTATTTTGAAATCAGGTCTTACACTCTGGGTTATACATGTACCACAAAAAAAAAAAAAAATGTAGGAGCTAGTTTGACCATTATATTTGAAATGAGGGCTGGTTTGACTGCAGTGTGCTGCACTGGGTGGTGTTCTAAGTGATGGAACAGATCCGGGGTGCTGCTACCTTTAGCACCAGTCATTTCGTGGCATATTACGCAGAAGATAGCAGTCTGTTCCATATATCCCCTTCTGAAACTGCACCACCTCGAGATGAAAGAACCGCTGAAGGACCTGATGTGAACTCAGAACAATAATTGACATGAAACTGGTGGATCAGTTTGAGGTGTCTGTCTGTGAGCTTGAGAGAGGTGGAGAGGAAGAGCAAGTCACCTGCATGTAAATATGGCCTGCATTTAATGCATAAAAAAAATTACTAAAATACATAAGGTATATGTTGATATGACAATGTCATGGACTTTATTGGATATGTACAATAGTAGGGCCTTCCCCCCCCTGACTAAGAATTTTCCTGGTCGACCAATAGTTGTCATTTAGGGCCATTAGTCCACAAGTTGCCTGCATGTTTATGATCTTAATGTAATGACTAAATTATATATTTTGGTGGTTTGAGTTGAAGGTGTGAGAAAGAATAGTCTCAATAACATTGTTAACACTGTGCTACATTACAGAGAAATACAA